>JAVJIF010014526.1:0-134206 GCA_038442645.1 Agave tequilana | reverse complement strand
ATATGTTGATTCCCTCATTTTGTTATAAATATATGAAAACTTGTTAATCATTCGGATCCAATTCTGAAATTGCCTATGAGTAGATTGACATAGGCTTCTCTATTGGAAAACGTTTTTTTCCCCCCAGATAGTCTGGTCTTCGAAGGTTGTGCTCCTGAAGAGGAGATACTGTCTGTGTTTAGATGTTCCTCCTGGCAAAATGGACGAATAATTGGAAGGAAAGGAGCCTCAATAATGGCAATAAAGGAATCTTGCAAGTAAGTTTTTTCTTAGCTATTGCATGGAAACATAACAGGCTTGGTGTTTATTTATTGTTCTGAGCTGAGAACTGTTCTGTATGTCTTTTATAATGCAGTGCGGAGATTCTACTTGGTGGTTCCAAGGCCCACCTGACAAGGTATCAAAATTATCGCTGTGTATTTTTCAGTTATGTCATTGTTTTAGAATAGAATGTCTCCCCGCACTGTTAGCCCTGTGACCCCCATGAATTGACAGATACACTACTGGCGGCATTAATAGCAATTTTCAGAAGTAATCTTCGTGACTAGAACTGCACTCGCTCTCTATTTAGAGAATTATAGCACATTTCTCTAGTGGATTTATTTTTTGATCATTTGAGTGCAATTTTCAGACCAAAGATTAGAAAATGCATCGTCTGTGAGCAGCTTATTTTAAAAGTCATGTCTTTTGATGTACAAAAGCCTTTTTTAAACATATGGGAACGTCAACTGATAAAGCTCAATTGATTGTTGCTGCACAGAATTTGTTGCTAACCACATTAGTGATGAATGGAAAAGATATCCTTAGAAGGTTGAAAAACTAAACAGTTGTTACAAGGCTTGTTAGTCATGGTTTGGTTGGGTTGTTGTCATCATCATTGAAGCCTTTTTCCCAAAATGGCTCCATGAAATATTTGGCCACCTCTTATTACTTGCTGTCAACATGGTACCCTCTTAAATTGGTCGCGAGTCCTGGCAAGGAAAACTATAAAAAAGATGGGGTTTGCCTTAATTTCTAGAAGTTTATAGTTGGTCACAAATGAACCTACCGTATTTGTCATGCAAATTTTACTTTATGGTTTGCTTGTTCTTTTCTTTTTATCTATATTTCAGTGTACCTATCAAAATTGTTTGCTATTTTTGTAAAAAGGTGTCACGCCCCGCTTCCCAAAATACACTGGAGCGGAGACGCGACACGAGTCTGCGACGCATATACGCAAGGAAAATCCCTCACGTATACGCGCTAAGCCTAAAGTAACCTGAACAGTTATAAATCTAAATCATAATAATCAACAATCACTGCAATAATACATATAAGGGCTACCATGAATCTCAAAGGATGTAGGAAATGAAATAGAAGGTAAGAATGATATACCCGAATCAAAGAATAATAACAGGAATAAAGAAATGCAAGAATACCAGAATCAAAGGAAGAGTGTCCAGCTCCTCGCAAAGCGTACCATCTTATCGAACACCTGCACAATAGAATAAGCGTCCAATATCTGGACGTGCAAATTCAGGGTCGTCAGAACGCGACCTGGTGAGTGTGTGTGTAAAGGGAACAGCTCGTGCAGATAACAGTGCATAAATAATCGTAAGAACAACTGCAGATGTAAGAAGCCGAATACAAGATAAATAACTGAACTGTAATATATATAATAACAACACGAATAAAGATAAAAGACAACTGTCACAATAGTAAACCAGCAACTGGTGTCAAAATATGTAACCTATCACATGTCACTAGGCTGGTATCCAAGTCTGGTCATAAGTCTGGTCCTGGTCATACTAATCTGGTCCTGGTCATAATCATGTATACAGCCATATGTCATAAGGCAGAATAACAATTCAGGCATAACACAATGTGTGTCATTCAAACCATTCAATAACAATCAGTGATGTTCTTTGTTATCTTTGTCCCTTTCCCACCGGCGTCCCACAACACCGCAGTTCACTCTGGAGCCCGCACTTCCAGTAGAACTCATCCGAACTCCGATATGCGGGTACCATTGTTCGAATAGGGAAGAGACCAAATAACATGTGTTCAAGGTTTTATCATCATACAAGTACGTGTGGATGTTAATAGGCACTGAGAATGTAATATCACGCTAACACCAGGCGTCACGTATAGGAGATAGCCCCTACAGATTCAAGAGGTGGCCCCACGGATTCAAGAGGTGGCCCCCACCACATGTATGGTGTGGCACTTTGCTCCGTGTGGCACTTTACTCTGAGGGAAAAGGATTCTAGAGGTGGCCCCCATGGATTCAAGAGGTGGCCCCCACCGTGTGTATGGTGTGGCACTTTGCTCCATGTGGCACTTAATTCCATTCAGGATCCGCCGGACGCTAGCACGATTGTGGTATACATCTCGTCATCCCGACACCAGGCTGGCCTGGTTCGCCGGACGCCGTTTGACTGTGCTATTAACAGGTCAATAGTGCATGGGACATGAGTACAAGAGATACAGGAGTCCAGGGTGCATGAGTACAGATATCAGGTAACAGTGTTTATAGTCATGCCAAGGTCCCATGAAGGTGTCTGGTGTACAATATGAGGTAAACCTCCACTAGTCCTGAATCAATATAGGTACATGAAATGATGCTAGTAACTATGGTGAATGCTCAGTGATGTTTGTGAAGTGATACCAACAATCAAACAGGTAAAATGCATCAAATAATCACATGTAATGATAAAGGCAAGACGTACATACTGAAATTATATCTAAATAGAAACATCCTCAACAACATGTGGTCTAGAATATCTATTCTTGGTACTCAACATCACAACATATCATCTAAACAAATCCCAAATGGTCACAACTATAAACCATCTACGTCAATCTCATCTTAATACAGATCAGGCCCCATATAAAGAATATAAATTCTGGATAACCTCTAATTCAAGATCAATCTAAATCACAAACCCAACTAATCCAGTCATATCTAATTACTGATCATCATTCAATGTAAATAATATAAGTCCCAGATCAATCCAAAGTCATTACAACCAACATATATGTCCAATAGTCACATGATCGTCATGTATCAATTTACATCGAGTAATCCAATACAATAAACTGTCGTTCCAATATATATCAATAATCATAGTTTAGTTCTCACCCTCTATCAATCTAGTCTGATTCCCAAGTCCTCCAGAGTTCACATTTCCATTAAGGTCAAACATCAGATTCCAACACTTGGCAACTAACACATACTTGCACCTATTAGATCAGTCATTCCCATCAATAACTATCCCTTGAAATCATGTACATACATCTATATCCATTACATACTTCGAAGGTAAAGTCTACAATCCAATAAGAAGTCAACCTCACCATCCAGACAAACATTAGTCGACTAGGGAAGATAAGTAGTCGACTAGAGGGAAGATTAGTCGACTAACAAGGATAACAGTCGACTACACACAGTAGGCAAGTCGACTAGCAGGGAAAGGGCAAGTCGACTGACCGAGAAACAGAGGCTACACAGTTTCCAGGACAACCTATAGGTCGACTAGGGCTAAGGTGTAGTCGACTATACTAACTGTTAGTCGACTACAAAAGAGATCAAGACGACCAACAGAGAAATACAGAGAGATCAATAGTTTCCTGGAAGCTAAATTAGTCGACTAGGGGGAATATGTTAGTCGACTAACAGAGCTATTAGTCGACTAATAACAGTATTAGTTGACTAATCAGCCTCTGCCAGGGCACTTAAATTTGGAGATACTCCACTCTTCTTCCCATATTCTCTTCAATACCCTCGTACACTCCAACCTACATTGTCTACACTAATGATCCAATCACCAATATGGTAACAAGGGATTCCAACATAAAAGATATACAAATATGCATGTTATATCTCTATGCATCAATCATGGTAAAGTAAAGGGGATGACAATCCACAACCATGCTTAAATCTCCACACGCATAATCATATAAACCTTCAAATGTTACATACATATACAACACATCTATGATCATTTAATGAATAAAGAGAGGAGAAGAGAACACTCACATCGAGGGGGCTGTCGGGGCGATGCCGTGTCGCTGTTGATGTTGTCGTGCTGCTGAAGGGGCTGCCATCCGCTGCTGGGTCTGCTGCTGAACTGCAGTCTGGTCTGGAGAAGTCCGCTGCGCGTGGGCTGCTGCTGTTGATGTTGCCGGCCTGGCTGATGCGCTGGTGAAGGAATCCCGGCTGGAGGTGGTGCTCGGCCTGCCGACAGGGGAGGAGAAGGGCTCCGGGCTATTGCTCAGCCAATGGGGGCTCGCTACTGGAGGTCGGCCTGAACAAGGGCTGCTGGAGGAGATCCTATTGGATCACAGGGGGGAGTGCCATGGCCAGGTGCTGAGGAGAAGATCCGGCCATGGCCTGCTGGTGGTGGTCCGGCCAATGGAGAGAGGCTACTGGTGATAGGTTGAAGGAGTGTGTGGTTGCAAGGGGGAGAAGAGGGGATCCGGGGTGCAGATCTGGATGTTGCGCTGCAGTTGATGGGGCTGCAACCAAAGGTGCGCACGGCCCGAAGGAGGGAGGCTGGCTGGTGGTGCTCGGGTGATGCTCGGCATGCTGGATCCAGGAGGAGGGGGTGCGACTATGGTATTGGGGAGGAGAAATTAGATTAGGGTTCAGATGTGAGATTTGATCTTGTGGTTAGGATTTGATCTAGATAGGAGATTATTTAGGGATTGGGATTTGGTTGTTGAGATTAAGATAGGATTTAGCTGTTAGGATATGATTAGATAATGGGTTGGGTTTGGGTATGAGTTAACGGGTAGGATCCAAAAGGGTTGGGTTTGTGACAACGGTTGCGGGTTAGGCTCCAAATGGTAAATATAGGGTATTGGGTTTGAGGTAATGGGCATAGTCAAGATAATGGGTAAAAGAATAAGGGGCTAACGAAAGAAAACACAACAACAATGATTAGTACCAGCATGAATACTAATATCAAAATAATAATAAATAATACCAATACCATTAACAACTAGCAATACTTGATTACAATAATCATAGAAACACTAATAATAATTACTGAGCATTAACAATAGAAATAATAATACACTAATAGAAATAATAGTAAATAATAATGGAAAGAATAATTTGCCATTTACTATCTGAAATAATTTGCATATTCAACCATAATAATCACAGGAAAAATAGATTAACTTGATTAAATAAAATAATCAGTAAATCAAAATAAATACTTTAGAAAAATAAAAATACAGTAGTTTAGATTAGGGATATTACAAAAGGTGAGTTAGTAGAAATTTAGAGGTTAGCCTAGGAGGTGTAGTGGACAGAATTCTTATCTGCATAGGGATCTAGAGTCTAAATTAGTTTCCAAAGAGCTATCTTTCTTATTTCTTATATTTCATATCCTGTGCACTCGGACATTATACCCTAGGTTATCTACAGAGTTCTAAATATTTTGCAAAGTATATATACAAAGTTCTAGATATTTTCTTGACTTGACCAGGTCTCCTAAGTAGGGGCATCATGCAATACCCTCCTAATTAGAGTTCTAATATTTTTTCCAGGAAATCTTTATGGAAAGGCCTACAAGTCGATCTGAAGCAACTGCTTTGGATAATTTTTTTTGAAGAAATAATTTTTTTAAATCTTTCACTTTCAGAATGTCATTCAGCTAATATTATCTATTATAGGAGAAATATTTCCTTTTATGAAAAAGAACACTAGATGCAAAAATTATGCAGTTCCCATGTGCCTTCTGACCTGCAAATTTCATAGCCTGCAACCGCATGTTTTTCGTGCTCACGAGGTTGGCAAAAGCTGTTAAACCTGTATAGGAAAATAATAAGATTTTTTTCTGTGCTCATGGTTCTTTCAGGTACTTCAATGCCAACCAATATCCTGTAAGCTATTCTCAGTTTCTGATTTGTTGGCTAAAATTCAAATAGCTTGGTTTCATTTGCGGACCAACCTTTGTTCGGTCGTGTTTTGTGTTGTCCGAATGCATAACTTCCGAGTTTCATCTGCAGACCAACTGCTCATTTCGCATTTGCTTAGAGTTAGAGCTATGGGCAGAAACTACGATTCTGAAGTATTACCAATATTTACATAGCTCACATGCTGAGATCTTACCATTCACCCTTAACTCAGTCCTATAATACTTTCACAATTTTTTGCAGTGTTGCTAACCTTTTACGCGCTCTTTGTCATCCCATAGGTTTTCATCATTGGACCTGTGAAGCAGGTGAGGAAAGCCAAGGCAATTATCAGAGACGGACGCAGAACATATAGTTGTTCCCGCTGCAAACAAATACATTCGTGATATGTCTCTCCTATGAGGCTGATGTCAAATCTCACCGAACCAGTAGGGTCGTGTACGAGTCCATGCACCTGCAACTTGTTATACTATGCATTCTGCGGCGCACATGTCTTCTTTAGCTGTGTTTGGGGTGACTTCTTGAAGGCAAAAAAAAAATAATTCCCGTTGCTCTCTCTTTTTTTTCTCTCTATTATTGATGGCAACTGCCCATAAATTACATATTGCTTCTCTGCACTACAGCAGAAGATACTATCCTGTAAGCTCCAGCTCCTTGTGCTGTATCGGGAAGCTAGTTCTACAAGCAGTTGATGATGGCGCCTCTATCTGTGAATGATTCATGCAGATAGCATGATTGTTTTATGGAAGATGACAGCGAAGTGGCCAGCGATTCTGTTTTGATTTGTCACTGAGGTAGTAGTTTCTTTCATTGCTGGCTCAGTACTCGGCTCTCTGGTTCAGAAAGTGAACATGAGGACTTATGCCTGAACATCTTCTCTATGTATAAAAGCCTGTGTGGCATCAAGGTATATTCGGTGTCACCCCCGTCTTTGCCCCTGTTCACACCTCGGACGCCCGGCTCCCTCAACAGCAGCCGTTAAAAAAATACTCCTTGTTTCCCACTTCACTGCCCCCGTTGTCTGCCCCTCGGTTCAAACCAGGCCATCTATTGACATTCCAATGAATCTCTCAATGTCGGGTCCTATTATTATGGGCCTGGCAAGCAACTGTCGCGACTGGAGGCCCAAACAAATAGAAAAAATGAGATAAACAGCACTGGCTGGACTATCGCCGGCCCAAAAAAGGGATGGAATCTCTCTCTCTCTCTCTCTCTCTCTCTCTATATATATATATATATATATATATATATATATATATATATATATATATATATATGAGAAAAATGTATATCAGCCCGCGGGCTGAGAGTATTCTCTTAGCCTGCGGTGACGTGGCTCAATTTGTCACCTCACTGACTTGCGGCCCGCTTTTAGGTAGAAGTTAAATTACCAAATACCCCTTATGATAACTTTTCCTTATTGTTTATTATTATTTTTCTTCCCTTTTATTTTTTGCCGCTCTTTATATGATATAAATTACTTTTCACCCTATTTCTTGACCTCTTTTTGAAAGATCTAGTTTCACCTTTTCAGTCTGCGATAAACTTTTTTCTGAAAATATAAAATCTTTTGAGATCAATTTTTTCTGCAAAATATTTAATGTCGACGTCTGAGCAGTATACCGGCGATCTTAATATGGAAGATATTGCATCTGGTTCTACTTTCTCTCAGAATATTGAAAATCTTGAAGGGTTGACATCTCTGCATGCCGATCAACAAGTTTTAATTGTTTATATCTATTTTAAAAACAATTTCTTAAATGTTTTCTCTTTAGACTATGAGGTACTGCGACCGTTTTAATATTCGGTCGCAATCTTATTTGAAATAATCTCCGGCTGTGAATTCTTTTTTTCTAGGGTATGCGTCTTAGGTCGCAGTCTTTAGTAAGGAGTAATATATATTTCTTCACATACGGATAACTGCGACTTAGGTCATAGTCTTTAGTAAGGAGTAATATAGATTTCTTCACATGCGGATAACTGCGACTTAGATCGCAGTCTTTAGTAAGGAATAATATAGATTTATTCACATACTGATTACTGCGACTTAGGTCGCAGTCTTCAATAAGGAGTATTATAGATTTCATGCCGTATGTGAAATCTTATTTTTATTTACTGCGACTTAGGTCGCAGTCTTTAGTAAGAAGTAATATAGATTTCTTCTCATACGGATAACTGCGACCTTGGTCGCAACAGCTGATAAGAAGTAAATTGTTTTCATCTCTTATGCGACCTTGGTCGCATTTATATAACTTATATTTTAGAATACAGTGATATCTAAAAAATATTTATATTCATTTAATTCGTGTAAATTCTTTTTGTAGGATATGAATGCACATGCAGAAATGTCTGGAAGCTCAGATAAGTTTATAGGGAAACAGTTCCTGTCGCATATGGAAGCATACAATTTCTACAATTGTTTTGCAAGGAATAGAGGTTTTAGCGTGAGAAGAAAAGTACAGATAAGTCACGGAAGCCTCCTCATGAGATTATTTGCAGAAGATTTTGCTGCAACAAGGAAGGGCTGAAGAAGTTGTGTGACAAAAGACAAGAGGGGCTTACAGTGTATCGTCGAGTTAACACTAGAGTATCTTGTCCTGCTGAGATGCATATCCGTCTTCGTTTATTTTTGGACTCAACTCGATATTGGGTTATCACAAAATTTGTTGATACTCATTCACATGAATTGTCTAGCCCGGATAAGGTACATCACCATTACTCTCACCAGACTCATCGTTCAACAATTAGCAGAAGCATTATGAGCAATCTGGTTGATGTTGGAATGCGGCCTTCAAATATTTCCCGCGTTGTTAATGCAATGAGCCAGGGAGAAGGCTGTGAAGAAGTGCACCCTCAACAAGTTATTGATTTCACTCGTCAACGTAGAAATAACTGCGGTCATGAGTTTATTGCTATTATCAAATATTTTCAAGAGAAAGCCGAGACCGATCTAGAATTCTTCTTTTCAAGTGAAGTTGATAACGTGGGCACACTTAGAAGCATTTTTTGGGCTGATGGAAGAGCTATTTCCTCGTATCTGAGCTTCTGTGATGTGATCGTTTTTGACACCACATACAGGACTAATCACTTGAGCTTGCCATTTGCTCCATTCACTGGAGTAAATCATCACCGGCAGTCAATTTTGTTCGGCTGTGCAATGCTGGCTGATGAGCAGAGGGATACTTTTGTTTGGTTATTCCAAAAATGGCTCAAGTGCATGCATGGAGTTGAACCGAAGCTGATTATTACTGATCAGGATGCGCAGATTGGTGAGGCCATCAAGATTGTTTTCCCGACGTCTCGGCACCGTTTCTGTTTCTGGCATGTACGGAAACATATTGCCGAGCAACAAATCCCAATGGCTAACAAGTATGGAGAAGATATGGTCTCCGATTTCCATGCTTGGTACACCTCCCGCGATATAAGCACTTGTGAGGAACGATGGCGTCTGATGAGTGAAAAATATCAGTTAGAAGAAGAAGATGGCAGTTGGTTGATGAAGATGTACAGGCTTCGTGGACATTGGGTTAATGCATATCTCAAGGATGTTTTCTGTGCTGGAATGACAACCAGTCAGAGGTCCGAGAGTATTAATTCCTTCTTTGATGGTTTTGTTAACTCAAACACTAAACTAGTGGAATTTGTTCACCAATATGATAAAGCCGTTGCTTCCCGTCGTGCATCTGAATCTCTTCAAGATTTTAGGGGTTTGAATTCTGTGCCCAATTGTACAACCAATCCATATGAGATACAGGTTTCGAAGTGTATACACCGAAGATTTTTCAGTTGTTCCAAAAGGAATGGGCAGTTGTAATGACACTGTTTTCAGAAGAGGTGGAACAGGACAAACCTGGATCAACATATTTGGTTGGTAATTTTTCAGAATCAAAAGACAGTTGGGAAAAGGTCAGTTATGATAAGCGAGAGGAACTTCATGTTTCTTGCAGTTGCTCGTTATTTGAAACAGAGGGTATCCTATGTAGACATATTCTGTGTATTTTGTGGCGCAATCACGTTACACATATACCGGAATCATATATACTTCAGAGATGGAGGCTGGATGCTCGTTACAAAAACGTTGCAATTGAAAATGGCATGAGGCCTTTTCCCAGCCAAGGCACTCCACGGACGGCTAAATTGTGGACAGTTCGTTCAAAATTTAATGCAATTCTGGACATGGTCGCTGATTCTGATGAAAATATTTCAAAGTTGGAGGGAGTTTTGGAAAGTTTTGCCCAAAATACCACTAGAGAATACAGAGCAATGTCAGGAAATGATCATTCATCACATCCTAAGACTGCCGTTGGTTCCAGTGGATCCGTTGTCATATTGCGAGATGGTGAAGAATTGAATATACGTGATCCAATTGGTCCTGTACCAACCAAGGGGAGACCTAGAGCTGCATCCAGGCTTAAGTCTGGTTTTGAAGATTCTATATATCAGAAGGAAGTTAAGCATCGAAGATGTGGTAACTGCCAAGAGCTGGGCCATTACATGACTGGTTGTCCGTTAATGGTATATTACATTAAACCTGTTAATCATTTTTTTTTATAACGATTAATCTTTAAAATTCTTACTATTTATTTTTTTTATTGGCAGAAGAAGTAGGTTTGGGTTGCCTCCATCTCGAAGGAACAAAGACTTCAATTTTTTATGAAGTGCGACCAGGGTCACACAGTGTAGAGAGATTAAGTCGCATTCTGACACTGGCGTGTAATTATAATCAGATTTATTATCATTCTTTGATTTCTACTGTATTATTTTTGTATGTACTTGTACTTTAAAGTTCTACTTTATAGTTTAATTTTTTTTGTACATAATGTAGTCAGAGACTTTGGTCGCAGTGTACATGATTAATTGCGACCAAGGTCGCAGTGTTGTTATTGATAAAGATGGCCAGCAACTGCAATCTAGGGTCGCACTACATGTACTGCGACTTACGCAGTACGTTAGGTAGGTATTTCCTTTATATTAACACGCATAGCGACCAAGGTCGCAGTGTTGTTGTTGATTAAAACATTGCCGCCATCAACTGCGAACAAGGTCGCATTGTATTTTATTAAGACTTCGGCTATCAACTGACGCAACCTTCTTTTTAAAATTTTGAGGTGGTGAAGACTTAAGTCGCAGTACGTTAGGTATGTGTTTCCTTAATATTAACACGCATAGCAACCAAGGTCGCAGTGTTATTGTTGATTAAAACATTGCCGCCATCAACTGCGACCAAAGTCGCATTGTATTTTACTAAGGCTGCGGCTATCAACTGCGACCAAAGTCGCAACCTTCTTTTTAGATTTTTGAGATGGTGAAGACTTAAGTCGCTGTACGTTAGGTAGGTGTTTCCTTTATATTAACACGCATAGCGACGAAGGTCGCAGTGTTGTTGTTGATTAACACAATTACTGAAGGCATGTTTGTTTCTAACATCAGTACGCAATAGTAAAAGCCAAGTTCTAACAAATGAAGACTGTAAATAATCAATGGAACTTATAATAAATAAATGTATAGAAATGTGTATAAATTAAATCAATACAACAAAAAAATTATGCAATGAATTGCACTTGAAATATTTTTTACATTTATAAAAAAAAAATTGTGGTATATCAATAATTTGTCAACTATCAGTCTTCATATGTCGTATGTCGTATAATGTCTGTTTCTTCATCCCAACTCTTCTCTACATCTGCAAGTATCATGTATGCAAGCTCACTTCTTAGTTTCTGTACACCATCAACCGTAACAGCATCAACAGCTGATAGATGATAGCCAGACGCTATGCTTTCCATGTACTTGCATACATATATAGCGCAATCAACACTGAAATTTCCATAGAGCAATCATTAAATGAAATTAGATTTTGTACCAAAAAAAGTAAAAAATATGAAATGAAATTAGATGTCAAAAATTTATATACCTGTTTGCTTGTTGGGGGCATTTTGCGTATTTTATTTTAATTTTTCTCATCATTTTTTTGAAATGAATCTCAAAAATCTCTAATAATCTTTCTTTCTGCAATGTCAATAGGAACAAAAATTAGTATTAATCAAATTAATTAAAATATTAAATTTCAACTCACCATTATTCTTGCATCTCTTTGGTAAAGCTGTGTTATACTACTTTTTTTATCAGCTGGGACCAAAGAGTTGTAAAAAATCCACTCTTCTGTGGTGCAATCGAATACCAGCAAGGTCCAGTGAAATCCCTGCTCGTCGGCACTATGTTTGTAATTGATCGGGAAGAACATGTACTGCACGTCAGCTGTCCAGTTTTTCAACAGCTTCTGCTTGATGAAATGACCTTCCAGATCTTCAATTTTATTTACAACACCGTGCTGCGGACAAGAAGAAAAAAAATTTAAATCAAATTCAAAATGAATTTAAAATATAACAAAAAATTATAAACTGCGACCTTAGTCGCACTATATTATTTAGTCGCAGTATATGAGTTAGTAGCAGTACATTTTAATTATAAACTGCGACCTTGGTCGCAGCTCCGACCTTGGTCGCAGGTCGCAGCTGTTACATTTTGTCGCAGTACCTGAGTTAGTAGCAATACATTTTAATTATAAACTGCGACCTTGGTCGCAGATCCGACCTTGGTCGCAGGTCGCAGCTGTTACATTTTTGTCATAGTACCTGAGTTAGTAGCAATACATTTTAATTATAAATTGCGACCTTAGTCGCAGTACATGTGTTAGTAGCAGTACATTTTAATTATTCACTGCGACCTTAGTCGCAGTACATGATTTATGCCTACACAGAGATAGAGAATATTAGTAATCTGTTCCAGAGTTGATATTACATTAAACCGTAAAGGAGAAAGTAGATTTTTACTCAAGCTTCGCTTCGGAAGAATATGCTTTTTAATCCTTCTCTTTTCTCAAGATGCTGCATGTAGAAATGAATTACATTTGCATCTAAGTCTCTACTGAACATCAGGTCCTCAATGTCATTCCTTGAAATGATGATTGAATTATTGGTATCCTGATACGCAGTAGAACTGCAAGATATTCAAAACAAAGTTAGTAATTTAATTGTTCTTATATAAAGGTATAACAGAAATTTTTTGATATGAATTAACTTACTCAGAGTAGGACTTGTCGAAGAAATGTTTTATAAGAGCTTGTTGATGGGGCTGCAGAATTCTGTATGATGTGGTTTCGGTCAATTCTGTCGATTTTGGCTCAGTGGAGGAAATCTCTTTGTCGCCGAAACCAGCGGTAGAACTCGCAGCCGCAGGCTGTGGAAGAGGATTTTCATTTTTTTTCTTCTTCTGTTTTGGATAAACAAAGTCGGAGTCATCGCGATCTCTTTCAGCGCGCTTTCGTTCTTTGACTCCCCTTTCTATTGTTCCTTTAGAGGTTTCCAAAACAGCTTCTTTTGAGGATTGCTTCTGAGGCGGAGTATGTTCTTGAATTTCTTCTTCAGAAGCTCTATCTCTTTGGATTTCTTGAGTCATTTGAGTTAGATTCAGAGAAAAACTTGGAATATCTTCCCCAGTAATAATTAAAACAGACTCAGAACCCATGATTTTATCCTCTTTCAGTTTTTTCTTCTTCTCCTCTTCAGCCTGCTTCTCCATCTGCTCCTTCAATCTTTTGTTCTCCATCTGCGCCTTCCTCCTCTTCTTCTCATTCTCTTCCTCCTCCCTCCTCCTCCTCTCCTGCCCCTCCTCTTCCCTCCTCCTCTTCTCCTTCTCCTGCTCCTCCTTTTCCCTCCTCTTCTTCTCCTTCTCCTCTTCTTCCCTCATTCTCCTTTCGTTCTCCTCCTCTTCCCTTCTTCTATTCTCCTTCTCCTTCTCCTCCACTTCTCTCCTCCTGTTCTCCTTTTCCTTCTCTTCTTCCCTCTTCTTCTCCTTCTCTTTCTCTTCCTCTTCCCTCTTCCTCCTTTCATTCTCCTCCTCTTCCCTTCTTCTATTCTCCTGTTGCCTTTTTTGGTTTTTCTTCTCTCTTTTTCTCTTCTTTTTATTTTAATTCAGCCTTGAGTCTTTTCTCAGTCTCCATATTTTCAATCTTTTTTTCAAGCTGAGAAACATAATCTCTCAAGTGCTGATTTGCAGACCTCAATCGTTTTATTTCTGCTGCTTGAACATCCGGTGGAGGTGGCAAATAACCTTCAAAAATTGGTTCTTGCTCACTCGTTTCAGCCGGTTCTGACTCCTTTTCCGCCGGAATGTCAGCCTCATTACATGTATGGCCTCCTTCATCTCCTTCACTTTGACCTTCTTCTTCTTCTTTTTCTTCACCTTCATCTTCACCTTCATCTTCTGCTACTTCTTCTTCCTCATCCTCTTCCCCTTCAACAGGAAGGCCAACCATATTTTTTTCATCATTAGAGATGTTGGCCATTCGACTCAAAATCTGAAAATAAACAGAAAAAGGTAAGCTAAAAATAAAACAATGAAATAATGATACTGCGACCATGGTCGCAGTTTATTTATGAAATATTTTTGGATAAGAATTCGACCATGGTCGCAGTATGTTTTGTCGTGCATAAATTTATCTGCCAAGACATGCAGCTCAACACTGCGACCATGGTCGCATTTCTGTTGAAAAGGGTATTTTCAAGAGAATGCGACCATTGTCGCACATTATTTGTCAGGCAGAAAACGAACTGCGAAAGTTGCAGCTCAATACTGCGACTATGGTCGCATTTTATTTGTACTATACATAAAAAGAAGTTTAACTTACAATATTGCTGTCAATCTTTTTTAGATTAACTTCAAGTAGAGATCTGCCAATATTTTGGAGGTTCCATCTTACTGCGCGTGGGGTTTTTCCTCCAAACCAGACCTCTGCTCAAAAATAGGTGCCCTCTCACACAGCCAATACTGCAAAAATTAAAAATTAAATTAGTTTCCACAAATTTTCTCAATTTATGGGTAAATTTCATACAATGTTGGCCAAATTTGAGATTTCTACTTACAATAATTTGCACGGAGCATCCTTGCAGCTTGTACGTGGTTTGCCTGAAGATGTCCATTGAGTCAATCAGGAATTGCCAAACAGCTTTTGCCCAGCATATTGTCCTCATTAGTTGCATATTGGCAATCTGTTCCACAATATACCACGGCACCGTGCATTTACTGCCAGAGAAGAAAGAGTGGCCGACATGTATAGGATGACTAATGTGGTAAAGTCTTGAGCTGCAAGTCTATTTATGTCTCTTATAATTTCCTTCATAGACATTTGCTGCTCAAATTGTTCATCCTGTGTCACATCTAATATATCCCTCCTCCTTCTCTTGACAAGAAGATTATCCAAAGCATCTTCAATAGATACTTTTGTGATCTTCTTTATATTGGGGAAAAAAAGTTTTATAACCCCTCTATCTTTCAGCGTACATGTCTTATTCATCACAAAATCTACCCCATTGACAGGTAGACCAAAAGTAAGGGCAACATCCTCCACTGTTAACTCAATCTCTTTGCCCCCAATTGTAAAGATCCTTGTATTCCTGTCATACTGGTCTAAAATACACAGTACGGCAACGTTTGATTTTAGAGCTTTCTCAGCTGATTGAGATTTTTGAAAGAATAGAAATAGAGTTCAGATTTCTTAGTCTCAATGCGAATCCGCTGTAGCAAGGGCTCAAGCGGGTCGTGATCCTCAGGGAAGGATGCGATGAAAGCTTTTCGACTCGATTCCTCTGTATGCTTCAAGTAAGAAAAGAGAGATTAGATCTGAGATAAAAAGATGATATTAAAGACGTGGTTTTGCTGATCTTCTACCACAACCCTATTGCATATTAAGACTCTTGATCATCATATTGGAATACATGGATTTTTATCCTAGGTTTTTTTTGGAAGACATGCAAGCAAGAGAAGAGATTTAGAATCTTACTAACATCACTCCTAAAAATCCAACACTTTTTATCCTAACATCTAAGCACAACACAAAAGAAGTTTTACCTTGAGGTTGCGTTGTCAAAGTTCTTAGATATAAAATGTGAAGAATTAATTAATGTTGTGATATTAGATTAGAACACCAATTATCGTTTAATCTTCAAGCATTCTTCTTTAAACCTAGGGTTTCAAAAATTATCATCCATCCGACCAATGCTTAACTGCTCTAGGGTTGCTTTAAGAAATTCAGCAAACCACTAGAGAGAATTAGTTCAACATAATTTTTTTTCTTTTCAAATTATTTATATATTTTTTTTATTTAATGAGAAAGAGTGCAAGGAAATAAAGAAAAAGAAAACCAGAAGAGATCACAGATTAAAACAACAATCAGAGAGATCGCAAAATAAAATAAAATTGCAGAAATTAAATGAGAACAAAAGAGTGACCTTTACTTCAGATGAATCTCCAGTTACAAAATCTTCTCCTTCTCCACAACGTACATGAATGGAAAATACAATTGTGCAGAAATTTAGAAAAATAGCTAAAAGAAAACCCTAATACGTCTCTGGATGCCCTGTACGTTGCACTGCAGGGGGTATTTATAGGTGCAGAAGGCCGAGGAGTCCTGGATGAACTTGCCCACGAAATCTGGGATTCTAACTCATCCACTTTGCCGCAATTCTGCGGCTTTTGCCGCGTTTTTGCGGCATTGTGGTGACGTCTGGCCACGCGCTTTGGCGCGTGGCCTCTCCTGGTCCGTCCATGTGGGCTTTTGCATCTGAAAGTGTGATCCTGGCTCTCCATCTTGGGATTTCGAGATAACTTAGTAATCAAGTTACCTTGATCTCAAATATCCCAAATCTTCTATCCACGAATTTTGGGCTTTTATCCTCATCCTGCAAGTGTTTAGGGTTGGATAGAAGTCTATCCTTCCCTTATCTCTGATATTTGCAACTTTTAGCCCTTGTATTTGCATTTTGACTTCTTGTAATTGCGCTTTTTCACCTGGGCTTCAAACATGGGCTTGGATCTGGGCTTTTGGGCTCTTTAAGCTTTATTTCTTATTAAAATAATACTTCGAGGCCTGCACACATTAAATAACGAAATATTAATAAATGTGCATTATAATATGAATAAATGTGCAAATGTGATGGTATATATGATGATAATTATGCATTTTTCACTACCTATCACACCCCCACACTTATCTTTTTGCTCGTCCTCGAGTAAAAATCAAAAAGAAAGAGAAAAATCTAACCTAGCTAACTCACTTTCGTAGGAATCACGGTTGCACTTAGCATGTGCAACAAGTCGTTAAACCCCTA
Organism: Agave tequilana; assembly: GCA_038442645.1. Classification (NCBI taxonomy): domain Eukaryota; kingdom Viridiplantae; phylum Streptophyta; class Magnoliopsida; order Asparagales; family Asparagaceae; genus Agave; species Agave tequilana. The sequence continues at coordinate 117,134 of JAVJIF010014526.1, read as the reverse complement.
GGTTACCCTAGAGGACGAGTGTTGTCTCGTGAGGGTTTTCAGCGGATTACACCCACAAAATCCATAAAAAGGAAAATATTTGAACTATTATTGAAGAGACTAAGTAGTCTATAAGTTTTAGGATTATAATTTTTATTCATTCTTTAAACTTAGTCTTTATAAAGTTAATTGTTTTCCATTTTAGGTAAGGATTAAAATTGAATGTTTGTATAGTCTTTTTCGTTACCAAAAGTCATACGCACCCTTGTGAATCTAGGAATTCCTTAACTTGGACTCTCATGCCTCTTTAGTATTTTTATAAGATCATCTAATTTTCTTTCGTGTAAGTATCAAGGCTTCTTGAGGCCCTCATACCTAACTAATTGACTATTAGATGTGTTAATATAAATTTTTTTTTTGGTATGTATAACTCATCTAATTTTCTTTCGTATAAGTATCAAGGCTTCTTGAGGCCCTCATACCTAACTAATTGACTAATAGATGTGTTAATACATGTATAATATTTCTCAGTTTTCTTAGACTTTCTAATCCACCCATGTAGCGAACTTAAAGTCGGTGGCTCCCAAACCGGTCGGCTTTAGGGCACCAGGTGAGAAAACACCCCGCGGACTCAAATTCGAATGAACTAGGCCACAAAACTAAGGACTTTATTTTTATTTAGAACTCACCTTTAGGCATGAATACTTATGCTTCTTGAGGCACATGTATCCAGCTCAATTGGTGATATTATTATTATTTTTTTTATGAGGCACAAGGTCTTTGTCTTAGAATCCTAGATATGTACTAGGAATGCATATTTCATTAAGGTAAAAATTAAGACTAACTAATTATTCAATTTCTCCTCCTATACCTAAAATTTAAACAATTTATTTATTTTGACCAAGTTTTTAGAAATCCTAATCATGATTTTCCTAATCCTTAAAACTAACTTAGATTTCTTTCAAAAAAATAAGTCAAAGTATTATCCTTTTTATAACATTATTTTTTAAAATTTTTTTTTTATATATATTACAAACCCTTCTTTTTATAACATTTTTTTTTATATATATTACAAACCCTTCCCCCACACTTGTTTCATGCATTGTCCCTAATGTATGAATGAAATGTATGGATGCATGAACTAGCAGAAAGATATAATCACGATACAGTGGGTCAAAAAGACCCATCGCCGCATTAGCTTCCGGCACAGACTCCAAAAAGATTTTAAGACGTTGACCATTTACCTTGAATGCATTGCCATTTTTGGGATCGTAGATCTCTATGGCTCCGTGTGGAAACACCGTCTTAACAATGAATGGTCCTGTCCATCTTGACTTCAATTTGCCGGGAAAGAGATGAAGTCTAGAGTTGTAGAGTAAAACTTTTTGTCCTTGGACAAAAGTTTTTCTCGTGATGAATTTATCGTGAAAAACCTTAACTCTATCCTTCGCAATCTTTGCATTCTCGTATGCATCATTCCTCAACTCCTCTAGTTCAGAAATTTGTAATTTCCGAAACTCACCGGCCTTATCTAAATCGAAATTTAGCTGCTTAATTGCCCAAAGGGCCCGGTGCTCTAGCTCGACAGGAAGGTGGCAAGCCTTTCCAAAGACCAGTCTGTAGGGAGACATTCCTAGAATCGTCTTAAAAGCAGTCCTATATGCCCATAGGGCATCCACCAGTTTGGTGGACCAGTCCTTCCTATTCTGATTCACAGTCTTCTCCAAAATGAGCTTGACTTGCCTATTAGAAACTTCTACCTGCCGCTAGTTTGAGGATGGTAGGGCGTAGACAACTTGTGAGTAATGACATATTTTCGCATAAGAGCTTCAAAAGTTCTATTGCAAAAATGTGTGCCATTGTCGCTAATGATGGCTCGAGGGATTCCAAAGTGTGAGATGATATTATCTTTCAAGAATTTGACAACAACTTTGTTGTCATTTGTCTTGCAAGGGACAGCTTCTACCCACTTTGACACGTAGTCTACGGCCAACAAGATGTACTGGTGCCCAAACGAATTAGGGAAGGGTCCCATAAAATCAATGCCCCATACGTCGAAAAGTTCTACTTCTAGAATGGGATTTAGGGGCATCATATTTCGTTTGGAAATTCTTCCTATCATTTGACATCTTGTGCAAGTTTTGCAATACTCAAATGCGTCTCTAAACACAGTTGGCCAATAAAAGCCACTTTGCAGAATTTTCTCGGCAGTTTTGCGGGGACCAAAATGTCCACCGCAAGCGAACTCATGACAAAAAGCTAGCACGCTTCTAGTCTCCTCGTCGGGGACACATCTCCTAATGATTTGGTCGCTACAATATTTGAAAAGATAAGGATCTTCCCACATGTAATACCGAACTTGAGACAAGAATCGGTATCTATCCTGTTTAGACCAACTAGGTGGTGTTTGGTTTGTGACTAAGTAATTTACTATGTCAGCAAACCATGGCTCCTTAGAGATGGCTAGAAGTTGCTCATCGGGAAAATTGTCATTGATGGGCAGCTCGTCAGAAGGTGCGTTTGGCACACGAGAGAGATGGTCAGCTACGACATTTTCGACACCTTTTTTATCTCGAATTTCGAGATCGAATTCTTGAAGGAGAAGGATCCAACGAATGAGTCGGGCCTTCGCATCTTTTTTAAGCATAAGGTATCGAAGAGCAGAATGGTCAGTGAAAATCGTGGTCTTGGTCCCAAGTAGGTATGGGCGGAATTTCTCCAAAGCGAACACTACTGCCAAGAATTCCTTCTCGGTTGTAGTATAGTTCATTTGGGCGTCATTGAGCGTCCTACTCGAATAATAGATCACGTGCTACTTGCTGTCCTTACGCTGTCCTAAGACAGCACCTATCGCAAAATCTGAGGCATCGCACATGATCTCAAAAGGCTTGGACCAGTCCGGAGGTGAGATGATAGGAGCAGAGATAAGCTCCATTTTCAATTTCTCCCATGCACTATGGCACCTATCATCAAAGATGAAGGACACGTCTTTAGCTAGAAGGTTTGTAAGGGGTCTAGCAATTTTGCTAAAGTCCTTAATGAACCTACGATAAAATCCGGCGTGTCCTAAGAAAGACCGAATGTCCTTCACGCATCGCGGAAGTGGAAGTCTCGCTATGATCTCCACCTTGGCCTTGTCTACCTTAATCCCTTTCCTAGATATCTCGTGACCTAGGACAATCCCATGTTGCACCATGAAGTGACACTTTTCCCAATTTAGGGTCAAGTTCTTTTTGGTGCACCTACTCAGCACTAGCTCCAAGTGATGGAGACACTGGTCAAATGAATTTCCATAGACGGAGAAGTCGTGCATGAAAATTTCTAGGAAACGCTCGACCATATCAGAAAACAAGCTTAACATACAACGTTGGAATGTGGCGGGGGCATTGCATAGGCCGAAAGGCATTCGACGGTAGGCAAATGTCCCAAATGGACACGTGAACGTTGTCTTCTCTTGATCCTCCGGCGCTATAGGAATTTGGTTATACCCTGAATAACCGTCCAAAAAGCAGTAATACTCATGACCTGCTAATCTTTTCAACATTTGGTCAATGAAAGGGAGGGGAAAATGATCTTTCCTAGTGGCTGCGTTCAACTTGCGGTAGTCTATGCATACTCTCACCTTACTAGGCAATCGTGTTTGCACTAACTCATGCTTGTCGTTCTCTACCACAGTAAAGCTAGACTTCTTAGGGACCACATGCATTGGGCTAACCCATTCGCTATCGGAAATGGGATAAATGATCCCATTATCTAACAGTTTCACTATTTCGGCGTGTACAGCCTCCTGCATGAGTGGGTTTAGCCTACGCTGTGGATCCCTCTTTGGTCTAACCCCTTCCTCTAGATGGATACGATGCTGGACTATCGTAGGGCTCAGTCCCTTGATATCTGCCATAGTCCAACCAATGGCTTCCCTATGTCTCCTAAGGGTTGCCAGCAGGTCCTCCTCTTGCCTATTGGTCAAATTAGATGCAACTATGACCGGTAACGTCTCTTGTTCACCTAGGTAGGCGTACTTAAGATGTTTGGGCAAGGCTTTTAACTCCAAAGAAGGAGTTGGCTCGATGGGTGGAGGAGTTAAGCTAGAATCTCCCATCTCTATAGAACTCAGATTTGATTCCCATTCGATCTCATCAAGACTGATATCACTTGTTTCTAACTCTTCCTCTTCCTCTGACTCAAATATGATCTCATCATTATGCTCACTCATCATGTTCTCAATGGAGTTAACCTCAAAGGGTTGGTCGGTCACATCGTAGGGATGCTTACCTAGGTTGAAAACATTGACTTCCTTGGTCATATCCCCAAAAGTCAGTCTCATGGAACCGTTTCTACAATTTATAATTGCATTAGCGGTTGCTAGGAACGGTCTTCCTAAGATAACGGGAGTTTGGGACCTAGGATTAGACACAGGTTGTGTCTCTAAGACAATGAAATCTACTGGGTAAATGAATTCTCCTACCCGTATGAGAACGTCATTGATTTCTCCCTTAGGAACTTTGATAGAGCGGTCAGCCAACTGAATAGTAACTTGGGTAGGGTTGAGTTCACCTAATCCAAGTTGTTGATACACAGAGAAAGGGAGCAAATTGATGCTGGCTCCTAAATCGAGGAGTGCTCGATTGATTTCGGCTCGACCTATGGTGCAAGAAATGGTGGGGCAACCTGGTTCCTTATACTTGATAGGGATCTGGTTGGACAGTAGCTCACTAATGTTAGTGGCTAGAAAAACCTTCTTAGGCACATTAGTCTTTCTTTTCTTGGTGCACATGTCCTTAAGGAATTTGGCATAACTAGGGACCTGTTGGATTGCATCAAGAAGTGGAATGTTGAGCCTAACTTGATTGAACACCTCTAATAATTTCTCCATATGTGCATTGTTGTTGCTTCTAAGCCTATTTGGAAATGGAGCTATAGGCTGGTGCATCTGACCTGCTGACTTTTCAGCTTCAGTTTCATTGGGGCTGGATGGAGCAGGAGTGGAGCTAGATGGAATGGAAGTGGAGCTAGGTGGAATGGATGGCTGAGATGGATCCGATGGCATGGATACTTGATTATCAACTTGTTTTCCCGATCTGAGTGTATGAACCATATGACACTGATTTGGGTCTTGAACCTCATTGGCTGGCCTAGGATTCCTAGGGTTTGGCAATGGTTGACTCGGTAGGGTACCCCTCTGTCTCTTTTGTTGGTTCAATTGGATCTCTATCCTAGTTAAAACCTGAGCCAGCGTGTCGTGGCTTTTAACTAGAGTGTCCATCTTTCTTTCCAAATTTGAAAGTCTTGTCTCCATTTGTGAATTTTGGAAAGATGGTGGAGGATTTTGACTAGGGAAATTTTATTGATAGGGCGGATTTTGGAAATTGTTGGAGAATTTGGGCCTAGTTTGATCATTGTTGCTTGGGCCCCACGAAAAATTGGGATGATTTCTCCAACCGGGATTGTAGGTGGGTGAATAAGGATTGTTGGCAGGCCTTGTGAAGGCCGCACTCATATGTTCGGGCAAGCTTTGATGCGCGATGAAGACAGGACATTCCTCGAACACATGGTTCATATCTTGACAATAAGTACAGCCCGCCGAAGATGTTGGGCTGACTTGGTTCACAGAGACTGGTTCTTTAGTTTCAAGAGCCTCAAGTCTTCGCATAACAGCAGCTAACTTAGCATCGGTTGCTATGTTGGCCTCAATGGAATGGATACCTCCTTTTGAAGAAGTAGGGTCATTAGTCCTAGATTTTTCAGGAGTAGGTTCCCATTGGATGGTATTTTCAGCTAATTCCTCATACAATTGCCATCCATCAGTTTCGTTCTTTTTCAGAAATCCTCCTTGGCACATGGATTCTAACAGTGTTTTAGTAGAATAATCTAATCCATCATAGAGAACTTGGCAAAGTCGCCATTTCTCTATCCCATGGTGAGGACATTGGGCAAGGAGATCCTTAAAACGCTCGAAGTATTTCCAAAAAGGTTCATTGGCTGTTTGCTTAAACTGGAGGATATTCTTCCTAATCAGTGCAGTCTTGTGAACGGGATAAAATTTCTTTAAGAAGGCCTTAATGAAATTATCCCAAGAAGATATTGAACCGGCCTCTAGACTGTAGAGCCATTTCTTTGCTAAATCCTTCAAAGCAAAGGGGATAAACCTAAGTTTGATAGCATCGTCTCCTAACTTAGGTATATTCATCATGAGACATACTTCTTCAAATTCCCTTATGAAGAAGTATGCATCCTCAGATTCAAGTCCATGAAATTTGGGAAGAGTGTTGATGTATTGTGGCTTGAGTTCAAATGGGTCAACACTTTCAATAGTGAGCTGGATGCAAGAAGGAAGAGAGGTTCTAATAGGATAGAACCTATCTTGGAGTGACTGTGGTTGTGCCATGTGTGAGTCGGGCTTGAGCTCGGGTGGTGAACTAGTTCTAGTTAGCCTGGATGTAAGTGGGTCTCTCGACCAAGCGGGCATGCACAATCAGCAAACAAGTTCACCCAATCAATCAATAAAAAAGAAAAACAATAAAAAATCCTAATCTAGGGTAAGCCTTGACCTAGACGACTCCTAACTTTAGACTGTCCTTAGGAGGTCTACTGTCGACGTTAACCACAAGCTAATCGGCCAGGTAGGTGGCAAGACCGTGGGAGGTTTTCCGTCAGAGACGTTCCTTAATTAAATAACCACCGTTCTTCGGGCTTTCGGCCCTCAATCCCCTGCCTAGACACCGATTTGACAAGAGTTAATTTCGAACAATTTTCCTCCTTCGGTCAATCTCCTATTGAGTTCGAGTTAACCTAGGGCCAACGTCTAGTCAAATTTTACTTAAGGTTAGGGTTGTGAGTGTGACGGATATGATTTGTGGGCCAAGGAAGGGTGATGAAATCCCCACCTTATCTTGGTTATGGGTTATGCCCTTAAGATGAATTAGTGTACGTGTAAAGCTGTAGAAAAGTAATCACTCAAGAAAGCAGTAAACAACCAAGAGTGTTTCCTAATCTATATGCTATGCAAACGTACCTTGTCGCCAGCACTCTTCAACAGAATTAAAAAGAATTAAAATAGACACGTGCTCTAAATGCAAGAGTCTAAAATTTTTTTTTTAATTTTCAACAAATGGGTTAATGTTATTAATTAGCAGTTGCAGAGTGATAATAGAGAAATTTAATCACAGCAGTAAGCAAATTTTGCAATGCAGAGCAACCTGCAGAAAAGCAGGTTAGTAGTTCACTACTACTGCCGCAGATCTGCGGCTTTTGCCGCGTTTCTGCGGCAAATTAGTAGGTCCAGGTGCTCTACCTTCGAGGGCAGAGGCACTGGATTGCTGTATGTCCTTACTGCTGCTCTGTTTTTGTTTTCTGTTCTCTGTACCTGCAACAGAAAGAATAAAGAATGATTAGAACGAGGAAATCGTGCCGTTCCTTCCCCGGCAACGGCGCCAAATTTGATTGAGATTTTTGAAAGAATAGAAATAGAGTTCAGATTTCTTAGTCTCAATGCGAATCCGCTATAGCAAGGGCTCAAGCGGGTCGTGATCCTCAGGGAAGGATGCGATGAAAGCTTTTCGACTCGATTCCTCTGTATGCTTCAAGTAAGAAAAGAGAGATTAGATCTGAGATAAAAAGATGATATTAAAGACGTGGTTTTGCTGATCTTCTACCACAACCCTATTGCATATTAAGACTCTTGATCATCATATTGGAATACATGGATTTTTATCCTAGGTTTTTTTTGGAAGACATGCAAGCAAGAGAAGAGATTTAGAATCTTACCAACATCACTCCTAAAAATCCAACACTTTTTATCCTAACATCTAAGCACAACACAAAAGAAGTTTTACCTTGAGGTTGCGTTGTCAAAGTTCTTAGATATAAAATGTGAAGAATTAATTAATGTTGTGATATTAGATTAGAACACCAATTATTGTTTAATCTTCAAGCATTCTTCTTTAAACCTAGGGTTTCAAAAATTATCATCCATCCGACCAATGCTTAACTGCTCTAGGGTTGCTTTAAGAAATTCAGCAAACCACTAGAGAGAATTAGTTCAACATAATTTTTTTTTCTTTTCAAATTATTTATATTTTTTTTATTTAATGAGAAAGAGTGCAAGGAAATAAAGAAAAAGAAAACCAGAAGAGATCACAGATTAAAACAACAATCAGAGAGATCGCAAAATAAAATAAAATTGCAGAAATTAAATGAGAACAAAAGAGTGACCTTTACTTCAGATGAATCTCCAGTTACAAAATCTTCTCCTTCTCCACAACGTACATGAATGGAAAATACAATTGTGCAGAAATTTAGAAAAAATAGCTAAAAGAAAACCCTAATACGTCTCTGGATGCCCTGTACGTTGCACTGCAGGGGGTATTTATAGGTGCAGAAGGCCGAGGAGTCCTGGATGAACTTGCCCACGAAATCTGGGATTCTAACTCATCCACTTTGCCGCAATTCTGCGGCTTTTGCCGCGTTTTTGCGGCATTGTGGTGACGTCTGGCCACGCGCTTTGGCGCGTGGCCTCTCCTGGTCCGTCCATGTGGGCTTTTGCTTCTGGAAGTGTGATCCTGACTCTCCATCTTGAGATTTCGAGATAACTTAGTAATCAAGTTATCTTGATCTCAAATATCCCAAATCTTCTATCCACGAATTTTGGGCTTTTATCCTCATCCTGCAAGTGTTTAGGGTTGGATAGAAGTCTATCTTTCCCTTATCTCTGATATTTGCAACTTTTAGCCCTTGTATTTGCATTTTGACTTCTTGTAATTGCGCTTTTTCACCTGGGCTTCAAACATGGGCTTGGATCTGGGCTTTTGGGCTCTTTAAGCTTTATTTCTTATTAAAATAATATTTCGAGGCCTGCACACATTAAATAACGAAATATTAATAAATGTGCATTATAATATGAATAAATGTGCAAATGTGATGGTATATATGATGATAATTATGCATTTTTCACTACCTATCATCAGCCCCAAATTCTTCATTGTAGAACGCCATGAAGATTGGGCCAAATGGGGTATTCTTCATCGCCTCTACGAAATCAGGCTGTATGTACTTTTTAAATTTCTTCATTAACTGGCATATTGGTTTTATGCTTGATCTCAGAGGACGAACCTGTATCTGTTGTTTACCTACGTAGGAAGAAAAATTAAACACTTTAGACCAATGATTATTTAAAAATTATAAGGGAATAAAAAGCATATTTGTTTTTTAATAAACTGCGACCTCGGTCGCAGTCATGCATTGCAAAAAAAACAACTAGAACCAGGACTACACTGCAATCTAGGGTCGCACTACATGTACTGCGACCAAGGTCGCACTGCGACCAAGGTCGCATAGGACTACAGTGCAATCAGAACAACTGCGACCAGGGCCAACACTGCGACCAAGGTCGCATAAGACTACAGTTCAAAAAGAAACAACTGCGACACAAGTTTAATAAAATATTTATTTAAAATAAACTGCGACCTTGATGAAGACTTGAGACTACAACTCTTATTTAAACAACTGCGACCCCATGTCGTCAGTATGTGAGAAAAAAAAGTAAATTTCATATACTGCGACTTACGTCGCATTCATCTACAAGGAAAGGTAAAAAAAAAAAATTTCCAAAGTCGCACAGATCTGAACTGCGACACAGTAAAAATAGAAGTAAATAATAAAAACTTTCAAAAAATAGGACCTTTATCGTCTAAAGTTTGAAAATCTCTTTCGTAATTGCGACCATGTTTCCAATATTTAAAAAAAATTTAAAAAAACATGCGACTTCAGAAATAAATCTTGAAAAAATTTAAAACTATTAAAATACAAAAAAACCCTAAAATTTTTTGAAAATATCAATTTTGTAGTACCTTTCTCGACGGATGATTTCTTAGGCGCCATCAGTTGCAAATATTTTTTTTCAAAAACGGATGAAATTTTTGAAGGAAAAGAACTAATTGGATCAGAACCGCGGTTGAAGTTTTAGAGCTGTAAATTTTTTTGGAAGACAATTTTTTTACAATAAGGTAAAAGGTTGTGATGGAGGGTATTTTCGAAAAATACAATGTTGAGGTGACTGGCATTAAATTGGGCGGGATTTTACAGGATTTTGTCCGCCAAATTTTTTAACAGATGTGGGCGGTGATGTTGCCACGCCCGCAGGCTGAGAAAACTCTCTCAGCCCGCAGGCTGAGGTACAATAAGCCCTATATATATATATATATATATATATATATATATATATATATATATATATATATATATATATATATATATATATATATATATATATATATATATATATATAGTAGTCTTTGTGTGAGAAACTTTCTCACACGAAGACCGTGAGAAAACCATATAGGGGCGATCATGTGGATGATCCGAACCGTTCATCTTGATCTATATATTTTATTTAGACTACCAATAAAAAATCACGTGAGTCCGAGCCTCTTTACCCATGCAACAAGTGGTTACAAAACATACGTTTATTCGCCGTAGAATAAACATGTCACTTGATGCATGGGTAAAAAGACTTAGAATCACGTGATTTTTTATTAGTAGTCTAATTAGAGTATGTAGATCAAAATGAACGATTCGGATCATGTATAAATCTCTCTTATATGGTTTTCTCACGAAGCTTATTTGAGAAAGTTTCTCATTTGAAAATTTTCATATATATATATATATATATATATATATATATATATATATATATATATATATATATTATATATATATATATATATATATGGGGTTACTGTACCTCAGCCTGCGACTGAGAGAACTCTCTCAGCCGGCGGGACGTGGCAACATCAGATCCACAAATCTGTCATAAATTTTGGCGGACAAAAACCTGAACAATCCCGCCTAATTTAATGTCAGTCACATCAACATTGTATTTTCCTAAAATACCCTCACTCACAACTTTTTACCTAATGTAAAACATTTCCTTTTATTTTTATCATGGTCGCAGTATTTTTTGAAAAAGCGATGTATATGTATGCGACCTTGCTAATATTTTTTTAAGCCAAATTTTTTTTCCATACACTATTTGTCGAACTCGTTCGCAGTAGTTAAAATTATAGTTGCAGATCTGTTCGACTTAGATCGTAGAGTTTTTATTTTTTTTTTTGACTTTTATTTTATACGAATGCGACGTTGGTCGCAGTATATGAAAGGTCTTTTTTTTTATTACATACTGTGACATGGGTCGCAGTTGTCTCAATATGCGTTGTAGTGTCCTGCGACCATGGTCGCAGTATATTTAACGTCATTTTTTAATTCCCGGGTCGCAGTTGATTATGTTTGCACTGTAGTCTTATGCGACCTTGGTCGCAGTGTCAACCCGGGTCGCAGTTGTTTATGTTTGCACTGTATACTTATGCGACCATGGTCGCAGTGTCGACCCTGGTCGCAGTTGTTTATGTTTGTACTGTATACTTATGCGAGGTCGCAGTTGATTATGTTTGCACTGTAGTCTTATGCGACCTTGGTCGCAGTGTCAACCCGGGTCGCATTTGTTTATGTTTGCACTGTATACTTATGCGACCATGGTCGCAGTTGTTTATGTTTGCACTGTATACTTATGCGACCATGGTCGCAGTGTCGACCCGGGTCGCAGTTGTTTATGTTTGCACTGTAGATGATTGCGTATACTTATGCGACCTTGGTCGCAGTGTCGACCCTGGTCACAGTTGTTTATGTTTACACTGTAGATGATTGCGACCTTGGTCGCAGTGTAGACCATGGTCGCAGATGTCTATGTTTGCACTGTAGACTTATGCGACCTTGGTCGCAATGTCGTTCATTGTTTACATTTGCACTGTAAATAATTTATAAACAATAACCTAAATCCTATAAAGAGCGGTAAAAAAAGGGGGAAAAATAATAATAAATAATAACCTAAATCTGACAACGAGCGGTCCAAAAATTGCCTTGTGGGTAAATAATAATAAACAATAACGAAAGTTACCGAAAGAGCAGCTTTTCATAAGGGGTATTTAGTAATTTAACTTCTTCCTATAAGCGGGCCGCAAGTTAGTGGGGTGACAAAATTGAGCCACGTCACCGCAGGCTGAGAGAGTTCTCTCAGCCGCAGGCTGATATACATTTCTCTCTCTCTCTCTCTATATATATATATATATATATATATATATATATATATATATTATATATATATATATATATATAAGACTAAATTAGATCTTTATCATGTCCGGCGACCCACATGAAAGTTCTCACAGAAATTTGTGAGAACGGTTCTTAGAGGATCAACTCACTATATATATGTATGTATGTGTGTGTGTGTGTGTACGTACGTACGTACATACGTATATGTAGATATATGTATATGTATGTATGTATGTATATATATATATATATATATATATATATATATAATATATATATATATATATATATTATATGTATATATATATATATATGTATATGTATATGTATATGTATCAGAAATATGTATATCAGCCGACAACTGAGAGTTTGACGTGACACATTATTTGCCACACCAATAAGTTGCGGTCCGCCTATTGGAATAAGTGAAATTACTAAATGTCCCTCGGTAAAAAGTACTTGTCTCGCTATTGTTTATTATTATTTTCTCCCTATTTTTTTTCGCTCGTTGTCAGATTTAGGTTTTCCTTTTCCTGCCATAAATTTTTTTCTAAAAATAGCGGTATCTGGATCAGATTTTTTTTCTTATTTTTTACTTTGTAGACCTAAATCTCCTTTTCTATTTTAATGTCGACGACGGAGCAGAACACTTCTCCTGCCAATTCAGGTCGTCGTCGTCCCCGATCTCTATCTCTCGATCTAAATATGGACGATTTATCATCTAGTTCAACTTCCTCACAGAATATTGAAAGTATTGAAGGATTGGGATCTTTGGATGCTGATCAATAGGTTTTTATTTTATCTTATTTTCCCCCGCAATTTCTTATATGTAAAAAATTTTGTGTAACGTATATGGAACTGCGACCTAGATTTCGTTTTACAGAACAATATAATCACTTTTGTTAAAGTCTTTTTTTTTCAGTAACAATGTCACAGTTTTGTTAATTGCGATCTCAGTCGCAGTTATTTAATTTAATACACTAAATTGTAAGAACTGCGACTACTGTCGTATTATGCATTAAAATCGTCTTTTCAGTGGTCAAAGCTATTTTTACAACTGCGACCTTAATTGCAGTCCTATTTATTATAGTTCAAATCTGTGATTTTTAATTATTTCTTTTTATACACTAAATTTTAAGAACTGCAACTTAAGGTCGCAGTATATATTAATGACACATTTTCTCAGTTATGAGTCACATTTTTTTTAAAAAAAAACCTGGTCATACGGAAAACTACCACTACGGTCGCAGTCTTTTATTCCGAAGTTACATATTAGGCTAACTTATTAGAATAGACTGCGACCAGACCCCAAAAAAGAGAAAACAGACGGCAACACTGCGACATCAATTGCAGAGTTTTAAAAAAAATAATCTAAAAAAAATGGACGTTAATAATTTTAAAACAAGTATTTTTTAAAAACTGCGACCAAGGTCGCATAAAACTAAGACGCTAATACAAATAACTGCGATACAAGTCGAGAAAAAAGGGAATGAAAAAAATAACTTTTGACCTTGGTTGTTGTGTTAAAAAATTAAAATTTTAAAAAAATAAATCTCTAATAAGATCGTTAATTCCTATTTTTCTTTTCATCGTAAACTGTGACTTGGATTAAAGATTCTTACTTCTTTAAATAAAAAAAGTGAATATTTCTCTCTTATTTGCGACCATGGTCGCAAGCTTTTAAAAAAAAATTTAACTAATTTATTTTAAAAACCAAGATTCTTGAAAATTTTAAGAAAAAACAGAATTTTGCCGGAAAAATTCAGTTCATCAAACACTTTTAATTGAAGTTAAATTAAAATATGAAATTTTCTGTAAAAAAAAACAAAAAAGAAAGGGAATCAAAACTGAAAAATATAACTATTAAGGGTTACAGAACCTAAAAAAATATTTTTTTCTAGGTTTTTTCCTTTACCTTTTTCCGCGGATGATTTCTTGGGCGCCATCTTGATCAGATCTTACTTTAAAAAAACAAAATTTTGAACAAAAAAGATCTCAAAATTTAGCAAACAATAACACTAAACTTTTCGGATTGATGAACTGAAAATTTCAGATCTGTAATTTTATTGAAAGGAAAGATTTTACATACAGTAAAAAATTGTGAGTAAGGGTATTTTTGTCAAAGCGATTGTTGAAGTGATTGATACTTACTCAGGGTAGAAATTTTTGATTTTTGTCTGCCAAAATTAATGACAAATTCGTGGCTATTATGTTGCCACGTCCCGCCGGCTGAGAAACTCTCTCAGCTGGCGGCTGAGGTACAGTAACCCATATATATATAGACTTGTGTCATTCCCAAAGGATTTGAGCCCGAATCCTTCTCACTCAAATTCAACCCTCTGACATTTGAATACAAGATCCACTCCGTTGAAGTTGATCTATATTATTTAAAGTAACTAAAAATAAAAAATTAAGTGTTTTTGAATACTTTTGGCTCATCCATCAAGCGATGAAAATGGATGGCCGAAATTAGTGAGTTGGTTAGATCTATATCTTTAGACATACAAATTCTCGATCCGGCCATTTCATTAGGATATAAACATTTAAAAACCCCTACAAACTAATTTTTGTTAGGTTTCAAATGTTCTATACCGTTAAACTAACCAACTTACTATTTAGGCCGTCCGTTTTTCTCCTACATGATGCATGGGCAAAAAGTATTCAAAATACTTAATTTTTGATTTATAGATACTTAAGATAATATAGATCAACTTCAATAGAGTGAATCTTGTATTCGAATGTCGGAGGGTTGAATTTGAGTGGGAAGGATTCAGGCTCAAATCCTTTTGGAAGGACACAAGTATCTCTCTCTATATATACACACACATGCACATACACACCCAGAAATATGTATATTAGCTGATAGCTGAGAGTCCCTCTCAGCCTGCGTGTGACGTGGCACATTATTAGCCACACTAGAAAGGACGACCCGCCTATTGAAATAGCTGAAATTACTAAATGCCCTTACGGTAAAAGACAGTGACTTCGTATAGTTTATTATTATTTTTATATTTTTGACGCTAGTCAATATTGTAACAATTATCTTTATAACTGCGATCAACTGAATATGAATCAAGTCTCTTCAAGTGCAACTTCATCAAATCACGAAACAAATTTGAATACTTCTTTATTAATTTTTTTTATACGCAGATATTATATATTTTAGGAATGCGACGAAGCTCGTAGTGGTCAATAAAATAATTTCTCAATAGTTTTAAAAGCGACCTTTGTCCCAGTCTACAATTATATATAGGATTGTATCATGCGGATCTCATAAACTTGTCATTTTTGTGCTTAATTTATATATAAACAAATTAATTTTGTAGATTTTTATGATATGATCTGTAAGAATTTTACTGATTGCGAACATAATCGCAGTTTACTTATTTGCATGTCACGTATAAACTATAAATTTTTTTTTATATATTGCATGCGAATAAGGACTGTCACTATGATCGCAGTGTTTAACGACAACATGTTGAGGATGATTTTTTGCTAGGTTAAATATAATAACGGTGACTAAGGACTGCGACTATAGTCGCAGTTTACTTATGATTTTATATATTTGTTCTTCACTGTGACTGTTGCCTCATGCCATGTATAAACAATGAAAATTATTTTTACATATTGCATGCGAATAAAGACTACAATTATGGTCACAGTGCTTAACGACAACATGTTGTGGATGATTTTTTTTTGCTAGGTTAAATGTAATAACGGTGACTAAGGACTGCGGCTATAGTCGCAGTTTACTTATGTAACACCCCGCTCACGGAATACGTACTTAGTTACGTATTCTAATATATTCTAATTTTCGATCATATTTTTCGATTTACTTCCAGTATTTGTTTTGTATTATGAATTATTTATATGAACGTTTTACTTTGGATCCGGATTCGTGGACTCGGAGTCAGCCCTAGTCTGAACCAGGGATCCGATCTTAGTGTATTACTCAATTTGGTCTTTTTGATATTCAGATTTGATTGATTTTAGTTTCAAACATTATTTTCCAATATTCTAGATTTTCTATGACTTTCTGAAATTTTCTTGAATTAAATTGGAAATCTTCAAAATTGGTGTCGACCAGTGCTGCTGATCAATTCTCAAATTTTTAATTTATAAACAGAGTTGAATTTCTAGAAATAGCTTTTCACATTATTTCTTAAAATCACATTTTTTTTATCTAAATACTTTTTCTGAGAATTTTCTGAATTTATCAAAATTCCACCGGAATTGGTGTCGGCCTATATCGCTGGTTGATTCCAGGATTTCTAGTTTATAATCAGAATTGAATTTCTAAATTCTACTTTAATATTGCTTTTTAGAATCTATTTTCTTCTTTAATACATTTTCTGAAATTTTTCTGAATTTATCAAAATCCGACCGAACCAACGTAGACCGGTATCGACGGTTGACTCGAGGATTTTTTAATTTGAAAATGGGATTTTATTTTTGAAAACCGATTTCGTATTATTTCTCAGGACTATATTTTTTACCTCTGGGTATTTTTGGGGATTTTTCTAAAACAATTGATATTTTCTGACCTTATTATAATATTATATTTTTTTAGAATCATTCCTATTATTTCTTTCCTTATTTCTTTCTTTTTCTTTTTCTTTCCCACCGACTTCACCGCTGACCCATGATCGGGGGAAAATCATGCACAAAATATGTCGTTTTGAAATCAAGAGTTAAAGTGTGTGCGCTTTGGCTTCCTCGATACTTCCGTTATAGCATAGAGACTAAACGGGTCGACTCCACAGGGACGGGAAGCGATAGAAACTTTATCGGAATGTTCACGTGTGTGTTAACGGTTCTTCAACGTTTTAAAGAATAAAAAGAAAAGAAAACAAAGAATGAAAAGAAAAGAATACGGTGAAACACGAAGAAGTAGAAAACATAGAAAAGAATGTTATTTGTGGTTTTTGGTATATTTCTAAAATAAAGTGAAGAGAAAAGAAAACTATGGTTACTAGCTACTAATGACTCCACTAACCATGCTAACCTCTTAGTGATAGTTGTCTCACAAGTATGCTTGGCCATTATTAGTCCTTGGTTCAAGAGCGTTTCAAAGCATGACCCATTCGATAACTTTCACATCAAAACTCAACAAAACAAGTGCAAGCTACACTTAAACCATCAGAACTAAAGAAGAGTAAGCATGGAGTAAAGTAATATTAGCTTGTTAGAGAGTTAGGATGTTAGAGTATTAGATCCATCATCACGAGCCATCAATGGCTGTTGCAAGAGAAAGGCCAAGTAGAGGCTATTAGATTCATGTGGAATATCAAGTAAGAAGTTAGCAAGTTAGTGGTTAGTAGTTAGTTGCCATGAGAGAAAATTAGCTAAATATGTAAAAGGAGTTAGAGAGAAGAAAACAAAAAGAGGTAAAGAGAGAACCTTTCATAGCTTGTCACCTTCTATTACTAGCACTCTTGCTTTCCAACAATATACAACTTTCTCTCCTATTACAAGATCTAAAAGAAATGAAAAATACAAAGAGGAAGAAGAAGAACTAACCTAAACTAAACTACCCTAAACTACAACAAGGAAGGAAAACTACACTACTCTCTGTATCACTCCCAATACAGAACACAAAGGGCGTATTTATAGATGAATGGGCACCAGGGAGTCAGTACGGAGCCGCACGTGGCATGCGGCTCCATACCAGAGCCGCGAAAACGTAGCTAGGGCAACATTTCCGCGGCCATGTAAGGTCGTACGCGCGGCGTCGCCTGCCGCGCGCTGTCCTTCACCTCCCTGTCGGCTGCATGTCCCGGTTTTGAATTTTGGGTCCCTGATTTTGATAGAATCATCCTCCTAGGTCAATGACTATCTTTATAGGCCTTTAATCACTAATTAAATAGTGATTTTGGTTTTCTTCTTCATTTTCACACCATGGACCTAGAAACATATAAGAGAGGTATTATTAGCAGAATTTAATATTAAGTAAATGTGAATATTTGGTATAAAATATGCAGTTTTAGAGACTAATCACACCCCCACACTTATCTTTTCCTCGTCCCAAGCAAAACAAAAGAACTAAGGAAATTATTACACTACTTTCGCAAGTGATGCGATTGCACTGAGCATGTGCAACAAGCCGTTAAACCTCTAGGTTTTCCCCCGAGGAGGAGTTTTGTCTCCTGAGGGTTTTCAGCAGATTACATGTACAAAATCCATAAAGAAACAAATCAAATGTTAGTATTTTGAAAACACATTTTGAAATAGAGAAAAGTGTTTGAAGTATTCTCGCGAAAATATAAGTGATCCAAGGTCATAGATTAACCATAAATTATTTTTCCTTAAACTAAGTCGAGATGCAAAATCTTGTTATAAATTAAATGTAAGAATTTAAAATTGAATCGATTCTTTGATCTTTCATAAAACTCTTAGAAAAATATGCACTTTGTGAGTTGTGAAGGTTTTTTGGGATATCGACTATAACTTTCATGTCATTGATTTGTGTGTGTATATATATATATTTATTTTTTTATTTTTTCTTCCCTTAGTTTTCTTAGGCTTTCTTATTTAACCGGATAGCGAGCCTTTAGCCGGTGACTCCCAAACCAGATGATCTTAGGGCACCAGATGAGAAAACATCTCTCGGACTTAAGGACTCGAGTAAACAAGGCCACAAAACTAAAGGGGATTATTTTAATTTTGTCCATCTTTTTAGGCGTGAATAATCATGCTTCCTGAGGCATAATTACCCAGCTTCAATAAGTAGTTTTTATTATCATCATTTTTTATATATTTTTTATGGCATTATTAGTCTTTATTTCAATCCAAAAAATTGTGTAAGTGTGAAGTGCATAAATCTAAGGCAAAAAATTCAAGATCAAATTATCTTTCCAATCTTACTTTCTTATCCTAAAATTTAAACAAGATATATTATTTTGACTCAGTTTAAAATTTCATATTTTTAGATCTTCTTAATTCCTAAGATAATCTTAATTTTCTTAAAAATAAATCAAAACTATTTATCTTGTTTCAAAATGTCTTGTAAAAAGACAAGAAAAGAGTTTCTATAAAAAATTTTCTAACAAGAAGTGTAAAAGAAAGAAAATTTAAAACTAACTATGTTAGTAAACCGTCCCTCACACTTATCTTATGCATTGTCCTCAATGCATCGTGAATGTGTATATACATGAAATAAATGGTAAAGGAAGGAAAATTATCTCATGATGGCATGGTCTGATTGGGCCAAGCGTTGCTACCCAACCAAGATAATGTGGATCTTGAAGGAACGCACCAATGACCTCTTTAATATGACCCAGTAACAGAATGATTGAGTGAATGGTCTTATTTAAAAGTTTATCCCCATCTAATTTTCAATTTTTAAAAGTAATTACTGAGTCATTTTCTTCAACATCCTTGTCCAATAATGAAGTGTGATTTTGGGAGATGATGGATTTGGACTCAAATGGATCAGGAACAAAAACCGATACCGACTCGAGAATTTGACTCAGATCAAGTCGAGATTCAAAACGAGGAGTCAAAATTGATTCAAAAATAGGGTCCAAACTAAAAAATTGATGTTCACACACTTTCCCCATTAATGAAGTGTGATCATAAGATATTGGTTATTCAATTTCACGGTGTACTGGTACAAGATTCAATGTTGACTCCGGAATAGAGAAAAAATCTGGTAAAGATACCGGAATCATTATTGAATCAAAAAGTGAAATGGAATCACTAACTTGAGGGTCAGGATCACTTTCAAGCTCAAGTTCAATTTTAAGAAAAGGATAACTTGCCAAAATATCAAGGTGGTTTTCAAAATTTTGGGCAAGTTCAAATGGATGTAATGAAATTGAATCTTGATTTTCGTCCACGGAAGGAATGTGAATGGGCGAAATGATCGGTTCAAGTTCAGGAATTATGGGAATCAAAACTAGCTTAAGAACGTTACTTAGTTTAGGTAACACTACAGGAGTCGATATTGATTCAAGAACTGGATTCGAATCACTAAATTGAAACTCAGGTTCACATTCATCTTCAAGTTCAATTTCAGGAATTGGATAACTTATCAAACTATCAAGAATTTGATGTTGGTCAAGTTCAGATTGGTATAATGAAATTGAAGATGGATTTCCAACCTGACATGATTCGTTAGTCATATGAACATCTGATGGACTGAGAACTTATTCATATTTTGTATTATTTGCTCGGTGTCTTGCACGAATTCCATAGTTTTTTCCCACAATGATTTTTCTTTGATTGGTTCTGGAAAAGAACTATATGAATTTTGAAAATTTTGTGAATATGATGAGGCCATATTGTATTCAAATTGTTTTTGGGCCTCTATCGCTTCTTCCAAAGTCCTTTGCAATGATGATTTTTCTTCAGTAGGTGGTTAAGGAAAAGGAGGATATGAAGCAGAATTGGGGAATAAATATTATGAAAATTGTGGATAATGTGGTTGAAATTTGTCTCGAGGGAGGTGAATCTCCATGAACTCTGTGAAGAGTGAAAGTTATTTTGAAAATTATAGTCATACGATTGGGGATATGGGTCATATTGAGTCGGATAATCCCAACTCGGCATATATGGCTGGTTCATGTTGTACATAGCCGGGTTGGAGTTATCCGAGTCAAATGAAGTCGGGTGAAATATGAATTCATATTAGGATTGAAGAATTATTGTTGTTAAAATCCATTTCACAATATACAAAAAAGAAAAAAAACAAACAAACAAATAAAGGAAAAAAAAAGAAATCAAGCCTATGCTAGGGTTGACTTAGACCTATACGACTCCTAACTAGTTAGACTATCCACGGGGGGTATATTGTCTGAATCTGACCACGAGTTAATCGGCCAGGTAAGGGCAAAATCAATGGGAGGTATCCGTGCCGGAGCAACGGGCCTAATTATGTTAAACTACTTTCTTCGAGGTTTTGCCTCTCATCCCCAACCTTAGACACCGATTTGACAAGAGTCAACTTCTAACAATTTTCCCTTAGGTCAATCTCCTTAATGAGTTCGAGATGTCCCTAGGGGCCAACGTCTAGGAATTTTTATTAAGGCTTAGGTTGTGTGAGTGGGGAGGTGATTTTTGGGCTAAATGAGGATAATGACTTCTCCATCTTATGTTGTATTGGGTTTTGTCCTTAAGTTCAATTCGTACAAATGTACAATATAGATAAGAATGAACACACAAAGAGAGTAAATCACTCACGTGTTTGTCCTAACTATATGTTATGCAATATGTACACCTCCGTCAAGATCACAAGAACAAAATAGTATATTGGAATGAAAATTGACACTTGCCTAGATGCAAATGTCTAAACCGTTTTAAAGCATCCAATTTCCTTATTATAGTTCTTAAAATTATTACAATGCACAGGTGATATAAACAAAAAGCAGAATATAATAATATACAAGAATTTACCCAACCACACAAAAACAAGTGTGGACTTCTGCAATGCTAAAGAATTTGACCTGCACACCAAAAAATAAAGAAGAAAAGTTAATAAAAACGTGAAATCAAACCATTTCCATTCCCGAAAACGGCGCCAAAATTTGATCGGAGGAAAACCGTGCACAAAATATGTCGTTTTGAAATCAAGAGTTGAAGTGTGTGCGCTTTGGCTTGCTCGATACTTCCGTTATAGCATAGAGACTAAACGGGTCGAATCCACAGGGACGGGAAGCGATAGAAGCTTTATCGGAATGTTCACGTGTGTGTTAACCATTCTTCAACATTTTAAAGAATGAAAAGAAAAGAAAACAAAGAATGAAAAGAGAAGAATACGGTGAAACACGAAGAAGTGGAAAACATAGAAAAGAATGTATTTGTTGTTTTTGGTATATTTCTAATATAAAGTGAAGAGGAAAGAAAACCCATGACTACTAACTACTAATGACTTCACTAACCATGCTAACCTCTTGGTGATAGTTGCCTCACATGTATCCTTGACCATCACTAGTTCTTGGCTCAAGAGCGTTTCAAAGCATGACCCATACGATAACTTTCACATCAAAACTTAACAAAACAAGTGCAAGCTACACTTAAACTATCAAAACTAAATAAGAGTAAGTATGGAGTAAAGTAATATTAGCTTGTTAGAGAGTTAGGATGTTAGAGTGTTAGACCATCATCATGATCCATCAATGGCTCTTACAAGAGCAAGGCCAAGTAGAGGCTATTAGATTCATGTGGATTATCAAGTAAGAAGTTAGTAAGTTAGTGGTTAGTAGTTAGTTGCGAGAGAAAATTAGCTAAACATATAAAAGGAGTTAGAGAGAAGAAAACAAAGAGAGGTAAAGAGAGAACCTTTCATAACTTGTCACCTTCTATTACTAGCACTCTTACTTTCCAACCATGTACCACTCTCTCTCCTATTACAAGATCTAAAAGAAATAGAAAATACAAAGAGGAAGAAGAAGAACTAACCTAAACTAAACTGCTTTAAACTACAACATCGAAGGAAAACTACACTACTCTCTGTATTACTCCCAATACAGAACACAAAGGGCGTATTTATAGGCGAATGGGCACCAGGGAGTCAGTACGAGGCCGCACGTCAAATCCTGGCGCGCGGCTAGGGCCGCGTTTTCGCGGCCATAGTACGGCCGTGCGCCGCCTGCCGTGCGCTGTCCTGTCGCCCCCCTGTCGGCTGCATGTCCCTTTTTTGGGTTTTGGGTCCCTGATTTTGACAGAATCACCCTCCTAGGTCAATGACTATCTTTATAGGCCTTTAATCACCAATTAAATGGGGATTTTTGGTCTTCTTCTTCATTTTCACACTATAGACCTAGAAACATACAAGAGAGGTATTATTGGCAGAATTTAATATTAAATAAATGTGAAGGTGTGGTATGAAATATGCAGTTTTAGAGACTAATCAACCCACACCCCCTCCATATGGGTCCGGTCCATCTATCCCCTTCTCATCAATCTCTCTCTTTTTCCTTTTCTTTTATTTTTCTTTTTTTCTTTCTCCTTCTCCCTTTTCTTCTTCATCTTTCTCCTCCCCTTCTTCTTCATTTTGGCTGACGCCCAAGCTTGGGCCCAACTCCGACGAACTTGACCGACGACCTGGTCAGAAGTAGGCCCCAACTCCGGCGGCCAAGCCCTCTCTCCTTACCTCTCCTCCATCTCCAACACCAACAACATCAACCACCTCCACCTTCTTCCTCCTCAAAACCACCACCATCTCTACCTTCTCAAATTAACCACCACCACCACCATCTTCTCCACTCCAACTCTACCCCCGCAACACCCTACTCCTCCTCCCATCTCCTTCAATTTCTCCACCACCACCTTAAATCACCACGAAAATCACCATCTCCACAACTACCACTACTCTTCTCCACCTCCAAACCCAAAACTCCCCCTTTTCCCCTATCTTCTTTGGGGTGGCCGGCGCCACCCCGAGCCTGGGCGCCGCCGGCACGCCGCCGGCGGCCATGCGCGGCCAGGGGGCCACCCTGGCCCCCTGTGCGCGGGCAGAGGAGGGGGCGACAACCCCTCTCTCTTTTCTCTCTCTACTCTCTCTTCTCTCTCTCATCTCTCTCTCTCATCTCTCTTTCTCCCTCTATCTCTTTCTCTCTCATCGTCCCTCTCTCTGTACAGTTTCTCTCTCACCGTCCCTCTCTCTCTGTGCAGTCTCTCTCTCTCTCTCTTTCTCTCTCTCTTTTTCTCATCTCTTTCTCTCTAGTTCTCTTTTTCTCTTTAGTCTCTCTCTAACTCTCTTTTTCTCTCTCTAGACTTTCTCTCTATAGCTCTTTTTCTTTCTCTTCTCTTTTTCCTCTCTCCTATTTTCTTTCTCTCTCTAAATATATATATTTATATATTTATATTTAATTATATTTTTGGCGCGTGCGCGAGTTCTAGGGATTTTAGAGATTTCAGCTTTTCAAAGATTTAAGCGAGTGTCTTCGCCTTGATTTGGGTATTCCCGCTTCGTCAAGTCGACATGTATTTTATTTTATATTTATATGTATTTTGTATTGGGCTTTGCCCCTGTATTTGTATGTGGCCAAGTGCCCGTGATTGTACATGTAAATGCCGTGATGAATGCTTGTACTAGGGTAGTTTACTTCTCGCCCATATATTATGCTGTGATGTACTATTTTACTGCTTTATACCATGCGTGGCCGACCCTTTATGGTTGTTAGCCTCCGGGCTCTCTACTTAGCCTCCAGGCCCTTTCACCTTTCGGGCCTTCTACTTGGCCTCCGGGCCCTATCAGCCTCCGGGCTTCTCCACTCCACAGTAGTTTGGACATTATCCGCTTGTATGTATGCTCGTGTGGTACTAACATCTCGTGCATGTACTCTTGTACCGACTCTGGATTTCTGTCCACTCCCGGGCTGGCTATTCAATGGTTCTAGGCCTGTACCCTTATAGGTTTCGTGGCAGCTACTAAGAGTGCGCTTACACCTCGAGCGTACTTTAGCCTTAGGGCTCTCGCCCACTACCTCGAAAGAGAAGCGCCCTCACACCGTCAGGTCTTTCAGCTCTGCCTGGTAGGCATGCTTAGCACTTAGCGCTTTACCACTAGATTCGTCTAGGTGAGATGCTGCCAGATTTTCTACTCGCACTGTAAGCTGAGGCGTCCCGGTAACCTCGCCGGGCGCTCTAGTATTAAATACTGTTTGCTGTCCATATCTCTAGCTTGCTTAACTCTGCTTGGATGTCTCTTGCTTGCTAATTACCTGCTTGCTAGTCTATTAATTTTTATTAATGGCTGTGAAGAGTTTAAAATCTTACTAAAACTATTTTTCCTGAAACTATATGATTTTTCGGTATTCGTACCGATGTCGTTTATCGGTACTATTTTTCTGTATCACTTAACAACTAATGTGTTATTCCCTGACACCCGACATGCTACTACTTAATAAATGCTCCTTGTTATGACATGACTTGTCACCTGCTTAATATCACCCTCCTGTCTTGCTATCACTTGACACTCGGCATGACATACTTGACTCTTATAATTATCACGATAACGGGATTGATGACCTAACATCTTATTTACAATCTTGATATATTATAGTACAAACTGTACTCCTAATATACCTGTATTCCTGATACTCCTGGCTTGTTCCTACTCATTCCTGAAATTTGATAATTATCTAATAAACTATAAAATAGGACAACTTACATTGGGTCGGGGGAAACTTGTGGATATTAATACATGTTCGTGTTTACAGAGGTATTAAGTATGTTGTGCAACTAAAACTTTCGGTCTGACCTGAGGCCTCCAGGCGACCGAGGGGAGTGCTGGCTCCCTTTTTCTTGGTACCATCTTGAAAAGGGCATCTCATAAGACCCTCCTGTAGGCCTTGCGGTCGGTTCCATACGCCAGCCATGGAATGCCCTGGACCGTGGTCCTGGGCATGTACGGGACCCACTGTAAACATTGTTCGTTGATACCAATAACAACCTTGCTTTACTTAGATGTGAATATATGTGTGCTGGGACGCTAGTTCACATATCTAGCATCTGGGTGAGACGAGTAATAATAATAATAAAAGATGCCAACTATGTATCCGTTATATGTTATGCCATGTTTGCTTCATCAGGTTTTTACTTCAGATTTTCAGCTTTATGATTATTATATTAGAGCTGCTTACATCCTGCCTTACTTCTTGTGTTCTATTCCACCAGTCTCCTGATCTTATCTTATCACACCATGAGTATTTCCTGCTTGATAGCACTTGCTATATATCTACCTGCTTCTGTATGCTTGTGCTCACGACACTGTGACCACTGCGCCCTGGTCGCAGAGCGTAGTGCACTGCGACCAGGGTCGGTGCTGAGGTACTGAGGTTGATTCAGGACTGTGGGAAGAGAGAAGATGATAGAGAGGCCAATGACGACCTCCAATCTCATCCTCGTTGTTGTTCGTTTTCTGTTGATAACGAGGGAGAAGGTGAGAGAGGGAGAAGATGACCACTGCGACCATGGTCGCAATGTCAATTACTGCGACGGTCATAGTGCACTATGACATGGGTCGGTATTGAGATGCTGAGATTGGATCGAGATTGCGAGGAGAGAGAAGATGACAGAGAGGCCGAGACGACCTCTGATCTGAACAGAGGGCTACGACATCTGACCTCTGATCTCGTCCTTGTTATTGTCCGTTCTCTGTTGATGATGAGGGAGAAGGTGAGAGAGAGAGAAGACGACTACTGCAACCATGGTTGGTGCCCTGATGACTCAACTGCAACCCTGGTCGCAGTGCGCTGCAACCCTGGTCGTAGACCGCTGCGACCCTGATCGTAGACCAATGTGACCATTGATTGAGGTGAAACCTGCACAAAAGATAAAGTTTTAGAAATTAAGATTAAGATGTGCTAAAATTCCTCAATACTACCGCTATAGCAAGTGGCTATGCGGGCTGTGATCTATAAGAAAGGACTAGGATGCAAGCATTTAAGTATTCTTTTTAAGTTACTAAAAATCGATTTAATAGTTTCTTCTTAATTTTAAAATAAAAGAAAAGAAAAGAGTTCTAAGCTAGAAAGGAAAAATCAGAGAAATAAGGAGGAGAAAATGTTGGTATTTTAGAAGATGTTTTTAATCTAAGAAATTAAAAGAAAGAAAGAAAGTTTAAAGTTAAAAGCTAAAAAAATACATGTTAAACTTACTTACCTTTTTGATGCTTACTCTATCTTGGATCCATAGTGACGATTTACCTTGGCTTGAAAGCTTTCAAAGCATGACATATAGGATCTTTCTCATTCCAAATCGGTTTATATTATATCATCAAATAAATGTGCAAGCATGAAATGATACAGAACTATTACACGTTTAGATCCATCACCATAAGCTCATCAGTGACATTTGCAATGTCAAGACATATTCGAGGCTATCAGATACATTTAGATTACAAAACAACTCAGAGTAAAGCAGCTGAAAGAGTTAAAGAAAAATAAGAAAATTAAATCGAGAAAAAACAAGAGAAATGAAAAGGTTTACATTTAGTGTCACTTTCATCTCAACTTTCTCTCTTTTTCTTATGAATCTCTTTCTAACCTAAGTTGCAAAGAACATAAAATCACATTGAAAAAAAGAAGAGAAAATCTAAGTTAAACTAGAGTAAAACCCTAATCCTATCTCTCCGCGAGTGTATATTTTTGGCTTTTGCCTTTGATGATGTATTTAAAGGTGAAATGAAAGTGGGGGGAGGAGTACGAAGATAGGGGGAGCAAATGCTTCCCCAACAACCTCAACAGAGCTGCAGATCCATGGCCTGGCTCTGGCTATTGGGCCAGATCCGGGACATGTGGATTTTCTCATTTGGATATGTCTTGATCTTCATTCGTTTTTCAGTTTGAATTCTGAATTTGACAATATCCTCGTTGATCTTCAAGTTAACCAAATAGATCCATATAAATCTGATTTAACTGGTATTTATTTGGTATCATCTTCTCTCCGTCCATTAATTATTACCTATACAAATTAGACATTAAGACAAGTTAATTGCGGAGTTTATTACACAATAAATGTGGGAATATATTAATAGATTATGCATTATACGTGCACAATCACACCCACACCTATCTTTTGCCTGTCATCGAGCAAAACATAAAAACTAAATGTAAGCCGCTTTCGCAGGTTACGCGACTGCACTGAGCATGTGCAACAAGCCTTTAAACTTCTAGGTTATCTCCAGAGGAGGAGTTGTAGTCTCATGAGGATTTTCAGTGAATTACATCATAAAATTCATAAAAGAGAGAAAAACAAAGTATTAATATTTTGAAAATGCATTTTAAAAGAGAAAAATATTTGAAATATTATTGAATAAATCAAGTAACCTATAAGTCTTAGGATCACCAAACTATTCATTCCTAAACTTAGTCTCCATGTAAGAACTTGTTATCAATTAAGGTAAGAATCAAAACTATATTTCTCATCTACTCTATTATTTGAACATAAATCAAATGCATCTTGTGACCGTGAATGTTTTTGTAATCACCTAGAGGGGGGTGAATAGGTGATGGCTAATTTAATGTTCAATTAATGCGGAATTAAAACTTATTAATACAAACTAAAAACTTCTTAAACTAAACACCACGTATAACACAAGAGTGTAGCCGGATTCCCCGTGAAGGGCTCTGGACTAACTCCTAAAGATTCCCCTAAATAAGAGTTGAGGTGCCGCGTTGGCTCTCTTGGTTGAATACTAGCGTTAGCAAACAATCCCAAAGCATATAACAATATGAGCACAAATGTATATCAAGCATATAAAGATAAAGACAATAATAACATGTAAGATATAAACAAGTAAGAGATAGAGAAAGAGGAGATTTGTTTCGAGGTTCGAGCACACTTGCTCTACGTCTCCGCCTTCAACACTATGAAGGATTTCCACTAAAATCGATCCCACCGGATCACTCGGTGCCGCAACATCTACAAGGCGAGTTCACACTTGAACTTGAAAAACACCTAGAGGGGGGGTGAATAGGTATAATTGCTAATCTAACAATCTTTTTGAAAATAAGATGGATGAATGGTGCAACGATCTCTCAAAACAAGACGAAAAGTCGAATACCCTGTGAAGGGTTCTGAACCCCTTCCTCCTGATTCCTCTTTAATGGGTTAGAGGTGCGCAATGCAACCTTGTTGTATGAGAATTGATCGAACAAAGAATGAATAATATGCAATGATGAAATGCACACAATATAACATAAGTAAAGAAGACAAGATCTCAAGCAAGTAATTGAAGGCAATAGAGTGCAAGAGAAATAGAAAGCAATAGAGAGCAAGAACACAAAGCAATCACAAACACAAGATATTTGTTTCGAGGTTCGAGCCACCGCTCTACTCCCCGCCTTCACCTCCGTGAAGGGTTTCCACTATCCACAGAGGACGCTTACAAGGTCTACCAAAGACCGGAGCACCGAGCTCCACCACTTACAAGAACCTCTACCGAAGAGGTGTCTCCACAAGATGAACAAAGAGTAACAAGTAGCCAAGTGATCTCTAAAAGGATCACAAACTCTTTACAAACACTTCTCTCTTTACAACTTCCTTATAGATTGAGTAGGGAATTTTAGCTCTAAGAAGTGTAGTGAGAAAAACTCAGTTGTAAAATGATCTTTGCTAGAAAACACAACTGAAAACAAGCTCAAGAATGAAAGGGAAATGGAGAGCTTTGAAACTTTTTCTTTCTTTTGAAAACTTGTAAACTAGGGATTTTTTTATATCATTTACAAGAGACCATTCTCCTCTATTTATAAGGAGAGGAAAGGGTTAAAATCAATTTATTTTAAGCTTATTTGATCTGGAAAAGATCTCCAAAAACTCAGAAAAAGTCTGCCAAAAACAGATTAAGAAAATAGAATTCAGATTGCACCAAAGAGGAAAGAGCCGTTGGCACTTTGCAGGCCTGGCGGTCGACCGGTACGGTCGGCCGTCCGCCCTGCTGGCAGTAGCCGTTGGGCTCGGGTCGACCGCTCGGATCGACCGTCCTCTAAACAAAAATACAGTTTTCTGAAGGCGGTCGACCGGGCGGTCGACCCAGAAAACCCGAGAGCAAAACTGCTTTCAGTCGGTCGACCCGGCGGTCGGCCGACAGACATGCACAAGCGTGCACGTCCTGATACAAGCGCCGGTCGACCGGTCCGGTCGGCTGGTCTTTCCTGAAACAGAATAACAGCAAGAGACAGAACTTGGAATATATTTTGTAAAAACATTTTGAAGAAGGATAGCTAAGTATCATGCTAGAAAGAGTATACATACATGATTTAAACAAGATATTCATTGTGTAAGAAGTTGGAATCATGTATATGTACTAAGGCATGAAACTTAGAAACAAAAGCTTTAAACATGAAACTTATATACAAAAATGTGTGTGTGTATCCTAAAGCCAAATTTCCAAAACTCAAACTTTAACAAACTATTTCTTACATTGGTTCTAAGGACTACAAGTTCTTCAAGTAGGCTTCTCCAAATGATCTTGAAAGCTTGATTCTTGAGCCCGAATTGATGTGACTTGAGTCAAAACACCTTCCTTTAGGGAAGAAACCTTCTAGTTTCATTAGAACCCTGAAACACACTTAAACAACAAACATGATTAGTACAAATAACTATATATGTTTTGTAATCATCAAAACACACTAAAACGGGTGATTGTAACCTTGGGCCAACAATCTCCCCCTTTTTGATGATGACAAAACATATAAGTTATTTAAACAAAAATGGAAGAAGAGCTTGGAAGCTCCCCCTCAACTAATGCTATGTATAAATAATGACTATGAAAAGCAAGATACATAAAGCATTAAAAACACAATAGTTTTTGTCAAAAACTCAAATAAACAATAAACAACAAACTTATTCTTTTTCTCCCCCTTTTTGTCAATCATCAAAAAGGGGTAAACAAAACAAAAACAACAATAAAAATTGGTCTTTAAGAATCCATAATGCAAACATTCAACTCACCATAAATAAAAGAGAATCTAGCATAATCTAATGGTTTAGTAAAAATATCGGCAAGTTGAAAATCGGTAGAAACATAATCAATATCAATATCACCTTTCTCATAATGATCTCTAAGAAAGTGATATCTAATGTCAATGTGTTTGGTTTTACTATGTTGATTTGCATTCTTTGTCATATGAATTGTACTAGTATTATCACAAAATATTTTAACATGATCAAAATGCAAATCATAGTCAAGGAGAGTATGTTTCATCCAAAGAACTTGTGCACAACAAGCTCCGGCTGCAACATACTCCGCCTCGGCGGTTGAAAGGGCTACCGAATTTTGCTTTTTGGAAGACCAAGATATAAGACAATTACCTAGGAATTGACATGTTCCACTTGTGCTCTTCCTATCTACCCTACAACCCGCATAGTCGGCATCCGAAAAACTCATCATTGAAAATTGGCCGGTTTTCGGATACCACAACCCATTTCAATAGAGCCCTTAAGGTATCTAATTATGCATTTAACCGCAATTATGTGAGACTCTTTAGGATAAGATTGAAAACGTGCACAAAGACAAACGGAAAACATAATATCCGGCCTACTAGCCGTCAAATACAATAAACTACCTATCATGCTACGATAAAGTTTAATGTCTACACTTTTACCTTGTTCATCCTTATCAAGCTTTGTGGTTGTTGCCATGGGAGTTTTGCTCACTTTAGCTCCTTCAATCCCAAACCTTTTGATTAGTTCCTTTGTGTACTTGGCTTGATTGATGAAGATCCCATCCTTCCTTTGCTTGATTTGGAGTCCAAGGAAATAGTTGAGCTCCCCCATCATAGAAATTTCAAATTCATCCTTCATGTATGACTCAAAAACTTGGCAAAGGGATTCATTAGTAGAACCAAAAATAATGTCATCAACATAAATTTGCACAATAAGAATATCATTTTCTACATGTTTTGTAAATAAAGTTGTGTCAATTTTACCTTTCTTAAAACCATTTGAAATTAAAAATGAAGAAAGTCTTTAATACCAAGCCCTAGGGGCTTGTTTTGAACCATAAAGAGCTTTATCTAATTTAAACACAAAATCCGGATGTGTAGGATCAACAAACCCGGGGGGTTGTTCAACATACACCTCCTCTTCAATAAAACCATTTAGAAAAGCACTTTTAACATCCATTTGAAATAATTTAAAATCTTTATATGAGGCAAATGCTAGTGTCATCCGTATGGCTTCAAGCCGTGCTACGGGTGCAAAGGTTTCTTCAAAATCAATTCCTTCGATTTGAGTGTAACCTTCGGCAACTAACCTAGCTTTGTTTCTAACTACGTTACCCGATTCATCCAACTTGTTCTTAAAGATCCACTTAGTACCAATCGTTGGTCTATCGTGGGGCCTAGGAAAAGGTGCCAAACTTGGTTGCGCTCAAATTGATTGAGCTCCTCTTGCATGGCAAGCAACCAATATGAATCGGCCTCGGCTTCGAGGACGTTATTGGGTTCAACATGAGAAATAAATGCATAATGACCACAAAAATCATGAAGTTTAGAGCGAGTGGTTACCCCTTTTGATACTTCACCTATGACGAGGTCCTTGGGATGATGAGGATTGTATCTCCAATCCATTGGAAGTTGTTGAGTAGGCTCCACTTCATTTGTTTGTTTTTCATTTCCTTGAGCCTCTTCTACTTTTGCTTCACTTCCTTCATCATCCTTTGGCTTGTCTCCCATAGTAGGTGTATCCTCCAAGGTCACTTTCTCCAAGCCTTCATCCAATGCATCTATTTCTACAACATTCTTAACAAACAAGTTAGATTCTTCAAACTTAACATGTATAGATTCCTTAATAGTCAAAGATGATCTATTGAAGATTCTATAAGCCTTGCTAGTGTTAGAATAACCAACAAAAATAGCCTCATAAGATCTAGCATCAAATTTTCCTAAATTATCTTTTGTATTCAAAACAAAACATTTGCATCCAAAAACTTTAAAATATGAAACATTTGGTTTTCTAGAAAAGTACATTTCAAAAGAAGTTTTTGAAGTATTTTTACACAAGAAAACACGATTTGATATATAGCATGAAGTATTAACGGCCTCGGCCCACAAATAATGTGGTAGACCATATTCACTAAGCATTGTCCTAGCATCTCTTGTAATGTTCTATTTTTCCGTTCAACGACTCCATTTTGTTGTGGAGTTCTAGGACAAGATAGTTCATGCTTAATTCCTTGTTCTTCACAAAAAGTGGTAAAGGGTAGGTTAATGAACTCACCTCCTCTATCACTTCTTATTCTTAAATTGAAGTATCTTTTTCCTTTTCAACTCTTTTCTTAAAGGCTTAAAAATGTGAAAAGGCTTGGTTTTTGTGTTCAAGAAAGAAAACCCAAGTAAAACGTGAAAAGTCATCAACCAAAACAAATGCAAAACGATTCCCACTTAGACTTTTGGTTTGAGTAGGACCAAATAAATCCATATGGATCAACTCCAAGGGACGTGATGTCATGATATCCTTGATTGACTTGAAAGAGGACTTGGTTTGTTTCCTAAATTGACATGCGTCACAAACCCGGTCCTTTTCAAAATTCAAGCAAGGAATACCTTTCACCATTTCCTTTGTGTTTAACCTAGATATATGGTCAAAAGAAATGTGGCCTAATCTTCTATGCCACAACCAAGAGTCATCATCGAGGGCTTTTAAACAAGTAATATTACAAGACATATTAGACATATCAATCATATAAACATTATTTTCACGAAAACCGGAAAACACACAAATATTAGAAATTCTATCAATTACTTTACAAACTACATTATCAAAAACTACATCAAAACCTTTATCACAAAGTTGACTAACACTCAAGAGGTTATGCTTGAGGCCATCAACTAAAACAACATTCTCAATTAAAGGGGATGTACCAAGTTTGACATTACCGATACCGATGATTTTACCCTTGGCATCATCTCCGAAGGTGACGGTGCCACCTTCATGGTATCTTGATAGGGTTGCAAAGTTGTTGATATCCCAAGTCATGTGCCTTGAGCAATGATTGGCATAAGAGTTAGAGCTAATGAACCCTTAGTCAAATTTTCACAGTCACAAGGTGCATATGACTTAAGGTAAAGTAATAGACTAGATGAGAAGTACAATTTGACTCCTTACTTTGATTGATAACAAATTTTGAATAGAGACTAAGTTTAGGAATGAAAAATTTGATTTTCCTATAACTTATAGATTGCTTAGATCTTACAATTATATTTCAAATATTTTTCACTTTCAAAATGCCTTTCGAAAATACTAACTCTTTATTTCTCTTTCTTTATGGATTTTGTGGGTGCAATCCGCTGAAAACCCTCACGAGACAAAACTCGTCCTCTAGGGAAAACTTAGAGGTTTAACGGCTTGTTGCACATGCTCAGTGCAATCGCGTGACTTGCGAAAGTGTTTTAATAATCTCTAGTATAGTTTAGTTGTTTTGCTCGAGGACGAGCAAAAGATAGGTATGGGGGTGTGATTGGTCGCTAATGTTGCATATTTAATATCATATGTCCATACTTATTATAGAATAAAAGCCTGCATTGTCCTAATTAATTATTTGATTTATTTGCAGGCCCAATCTTTAAGGAGTTGAAGAGAAATGAGCCCAAAGCCCACCAAAATTCTGAATTAAATCAGAATTAATTCGCACTCACTAAATCAGGGCAAAATCAAGATGTTAAAACCGGTTGAGAAGAATTCTCTCAGGATCGATCGGTTAAAGCCAAGAATCTATGGCCATTTCGTCAGAATCCTGGACCCAAACGAAGAAACAAACTGAAGATAAAGGCAGAAGAAACTCCCAGAGAAACCCACCAACAGGGTGTGGCCATCTGGCCACACCCTAGCCGCGGAAACGCGGCCCAAGGCGCATTTTCGCGGCTTTGTTGGGGAGTTAGGGGGAGCGTTTGCTCCCCCGATCTCCCCGGGATCCCCCTCGTGTGGGTTATGCCTATAAAAGGGCAGTCTTTGCACGCAAAATGGGACGCCAATGCAGAGTTAGGATTTAGACTAGTTTTCCATTTCTTAGTTTAGGTTTTTGTTTTTCTTTTCTATGTAATTGTAATTTTCATTGATGTAAATAAGAGGAGATCAGACTTTCATCGAAGAACAAGAATGAAGCTGGAGCTATAGTGACAATGGTGTAAGGTTTTCTTTCTTTTCTTTGATTGTTATGAAATCAAATCTTTGTTCTTTCTTTGTATGTACTTCTTTTTAGTTTTCTTCATCTTCTTCTTTTCTACTTTACTCTTCTTTTGGTACAAATTGTCTTCCAAGTGAGTCTAAAAGCATCGAAAGAGCCTTGCCTTTGCGAGTGCCACCGATAGCTCATGACGATGGAATTGTGAGTCTCTCTGTATCATTTCATACTTGAAGTAGTCTTGATGACGTAATGTGGAAGAGACCAAAAAACTAATCTTATGGGCTATGCGCTGAATGCCTCCACTTCAAGGTAAAATCGTCGCTAAGAACTCAAGGTAAGCTTTTGGTAAAAAGAAGGTAAGTACTTGTCTTTCTTTCTTTTCTTTTATTTCTTTAATGCAGATCACCACCTCTACCAAATCGTTTTCACTCTTCTTTCCCAAACTCATTTGTACATAGTCGCTTCTTTCATTTCTGATTTTTTCCACTTTCTATTCTACCACTTTCTTCTTAACTTTAACATAACTTTCTTTTTCTTTTTTGTTAACTTAAAAACAGAGAAGAACTATCGTTTTGTTTTCATAAAGATTTCAATACAAGAACGTAAACGCTTCTATCGCAAACCCTCCTTGTGGATCACGACCCGCATAGCCACTTGCTATAGCGGTAAGAATTGAGCACTTGCACATTCTCTTTTTAAGTTCTATAATCTCGTATTTTTTGTGCAGGTTTAGCCTCAATCAAGCAACCACTATCAAGATACCACAACCCTCTACGTCTTTGAGCCTTGGAGGGTACCTACATCATTTAGCAAAATTGTTGACTTTGGTACCCAAATTCTCTTGGGTCCTTGAAAGTTAGTGTTTCGAACCTAAACATTATGACGAGATGCATTTAGTCTATCATAGCAAAACTTAACTAAGTGACCTTTACGGCCACAATATGAACATGAAAACACTTTACCATACATGAATGCATGATGTGTGTGTGAAGTGTGAGCATGTTTGTGGGGTTTGGCATGATGTAAAGGTTGTGTGGAATGAACATGAGATTGTTTCTTAGGGGCTTGTTTCTTAGGAAACATAGCCTCAAGTCTATTTTTATCAAATTCACACTTTTTTAAAACTACTCCTAAAGAGTCAATTTTCTCTTTAAGCATGGTGATCTCATTATCATTAACTTGTGGAAATTTGCCTTTACAAGAAATTTTATAGTTGTCAAAATCTTTTGGGTGGAAACAAGAGTGGAAAGTAATTCATCTTTTTCTTTGGAAAGAGTAAAAACTTGATGATTAAGAGACACATTTTCCTTTTTCATTTTTAAATACTTTTTCTTAAGAAAATCATAGTTATGTGAAAGTTCTACAAATGCTTCTCCTAATTCATCCATGGAAAGTTCTTATCAAGAGAAGTGGAAGGGGTTACCTTGCTTGTGCTTTCATTAGCCATGAAGCACATGTTGGCGGTATCAACTTCCTCCTCGGATTCGCTCTCGGAATCCCATGTAGCCTTCAATGCTTTCTTCTTGTAAGGCTTCTTTGAGGTAGAGGGCTTCACTTTATCCGGGCACTTCGCAACAATGTGACCCGGTCTTTGGCAATTGAAGCAAATTATCTTTCTTTCTTCTTTGCCTCCTTGCCATCTCCTTCTTCCTTGGAACTTAGCCTTATTGTACATCCTCCGAACGTTCTTCACAAGAAGTGAGAGCTCTTCGTCATCTTCTTCTTCATCATCTTCGTCGGAGTGTGTGGATTGACTCTTGAAGGCTATTGTTTTCTTCTTGGAAGGAGCCATGTCCTCCCTAGCTTTTCTCTCCATCTCTTGGGTTTTGAGGTTCCCAATGAGACCTATTAGCTCCATCTCCTCCTTGTCATTGAGTTCCTTCAAGGTGGTTGCTTTGACTTCCCATGAAGGAGGAAGGGCCCGGATGATCTTTCTTACTCTTTGGTCATTGTCAATACCATCACCTAGAGAAGAAAGTCCATTAGTGATCTTTGTAAATCTTGTAACCATATCATCTATGGTTTCATTTTCTTCCATGCAAAAGTTCTCATATTGGGACCGAAGAAGGTCTATTTTAGCCCTCTTCACTTGTGAAGTCCCTTCATGTGTAACTAGCAAATGTGTCCAAATTTCATATGCAGACTTGCAATGAATAACTCTAGCTATATCATCATCATTAAGGGCTTGAAGGAGTGCATAATGAGCCCTAGCATTGGCATCAAATTCCTTAGTCTCAATTTCGGACCAAGTGGATTCATCACCGGGGGGTGCACTAAAGGGTTTGGTCACGGCCTTTGCAACTCGACTTCCTAGAGATTGCAAGAAAACGGTCATCTTAACCTTCCATATGGGAAAGTTAAGTCCATCAAACTTAGGAGGGGTCTTAATACCATCGGCCATTTTTACTAAGTGAGAGTGGATGAGAAATGAATGAAGTGATTAGCAAATAGAGGATCTCTCTAAGGTTGTTAAGCCAAGAGCCTAAAGACCTATGCTCTGATACCAATTGAAAAACACCTAGAGGGGGGGTGAATAGGTGTAATTGCTAATCTAACAATCTTTTTGAAAATAAGATGGATGAATGATGCAACGATCTCTCAAAACAAGATTAAGAGCCGAATACCCTGTAAAGGGTTCTGAACTCCTTCCTCCTGATTCTCCTTTAATGGGTTAGAGGTGCGCAATGCAACCTTATTGTATGAGAATTGATCGAACAAAGAATGAATAATATGCAATGATGAAATGCACACAATATAACATAAGTAAAGAAGACAAGATCTCAAGCAAGTAATTGAAGGCAATAGAGTGCAAGAGAAATAGAAAGCAATAGAGAGTAAGAACACAAAGCAATCGCAAACACAAGATATTTGTTTCGAGGTTCGAGCCACCGCTCTACTCCCCGCCTTCACCTCCGTGAAGGGTTTCCACTATCCACCGAGGACGCTTACAAGGTCTACCAAAGACCGGAGCACCGAGCTCCATCACTTACAAGAACCTCTACCGAAGAGGTGTCTCCACAAGATGAACAAAGAGTAACAAGTAGCCAAGTGATCTCTAAAAGGATCACAAACTCTTTACAAACACTTCTCTCTTTACAACTTCCTTATAGATTGAGTAGGGAATTTTGGCTCTAAGAAGTGTAGTGAGAAAAACTCAGTTGTAAAATGATCTTTGCTAGAAAACACAACTGAAAACAAGCTCAAGAATGAAAGGGAAAATGGAGAGCTTTGAAATTTTTTCTTTCTTTTGAAAACTTGTAAAGTAGGGATTTTTTTTATATCATTTACAAGAGACTATTCTCCTCTATTTATAGGGAGAGGAAATGGTTAAAATCAATTTATTTTAAGCTTATTTGATCTGGAAAAGATCTCCAAAAACTCAGAAAAAGTCTGCCAAAAACAGATTAAGAAAACAGAATTCAGATTGCACCAAAGAGGAAAGAGCCGTTGGTACTTTGCAGGCCTGGCAGTCGACCGGTACGGTCGGCCGTCCGCCCTGCTGGCAGTAGCCGTTGGGCTCGGGTCGACCGTCCTCTAAACAAAAACACAGTTTTCTGAAGGCGGTCGACCAGGCGGTCGACCCAGAAAACCCGAGAGCAAAACTGCTTTCAGTCGGTCGACCCGGCGGTCGGCCGACAGACATGCACAAGCGTGCACGTCCTGATACAAGCGCCGGTCGACCGGTCCGGTCGGCCGGTCTTGCCTGAAACAGAATAACAGCAAGAGACAGAACTTGGAATATTTTTTGTAAAAACATTTTGAAGTAAGGATAGCTAAGTATCATGCTAGAAAGAGTATACATACATGATTTAAACAAGATATTCATTGTGTAAGAAGTTTGAATCATGTATATGTACTAAGGCAGAAACTTAGAAACAAAGCTTTAAACATGAAAACTTATATACAAAAATGTGTGTGTGTATCCTAGAGCCAATTTTCCAAAACTCAAACTTTAACAAACTATTTCTTACATTAGTTCTAAGGACTACAAGTTCTTCAAGTGGGCTTCTCCAAATGATCTTGAAAGCTTGATTCTTGAGCCCGAATTGATGTGACTTGAGTCAAAACACCTTCCTTTAGGGAAGAAACCTTCTAGTTTCATTAGAACCCTGAAACACACTTAAACAACAAACATGATTAGTACAAATAACTATATATGTTTTGTAATCATCAAAACACACTAAAACGGGTGATTGTAACCTTAGGCCAACAGAACTCCTTAGACTCTTTAGTCCCTTTACTCGTTCCCGCAAGAACACACCGCAAGCCCACTAGCTCGCCGAGGCCGCACCTCAAACAAAGAGTTCACATGCGAACTTGAAACACCGCGAACCCGCAAGTCCGCCTCCTCAAATACAAAGATGGAACTTTGGTGATCACAACACTTTGATTACCTAAAATCCTCTCACAACAAATATCCCTATAGGTAGATATAGCAATGGATGGCTCAAGTATTTGTGTGAGAAAACTAGGATGAAATGTGTGGAGAAAACACAAAAAAATCACTTTGAAAACTCTCTTGATAAACTCCCCTTTTATTGGAAATATTAATTCTCAAACAAGTGGAGAAAACTCTTAAAAGATGTAAGAAAAACTGGTACAAAACCCACTTGAAAACCTTAGCTCAAACAGCCCCAAAAGCCCCCTTTAAATAGGGCTAGAAA
Organism: Agave tequilana; assembly: GCA_038442645.1. Lineage (NCBI taxonomy): Eukaryota > Viridiplantae > Streptophyta > Magnoliopsida > Asparagales > Asparagaceae > Agave > Agave tequilana. The sequence goes on along the minus strand of JAVJIF010014526.1, from coordinate 77,813 downwards.
AACTAGCCGTTACAGCCAGGATGACCTGTTGGTCGATCGCCCGGTCGACCGGCCGGTCGACCGTGGCAAGGATACAGAGAGCTAAGCTCTCTGCCGGTCGACCGCCCGGTCGACCGGGCCATTTTCAGAGAGCAGCTACTCTCTAGCGGTCGACCGTGCGGTTGACCGGCCCATCCTGTGCACTTCTGTGCACGTCGGCCGACCGTTCCGGTCGACCGGCTCCTGGTCCAGTCGACCGGTCGGTCGACCGCCAGAGCCCGGCAGGGCTGGAAAAAGGGATTTAAAACTTGTTTTTTATTATCCTATAAAACCCATAAATTTCTAAAAATCCACAAAAATTAGTTCAGTATAATAATTGATATACAACATGTTTGAGTAAAATCAAGCCATGTTACAAACATTTTGAACTATTTTTGTAACTTAGAAATTTTGGCTAAAAACAAAAACCGTATTTTTCAAAATAGATTTTTCCAAAACTTCTCCAAATACAAAAACAAGATATTTTAAACTCTTTTGAAGCTTGGTGTGTATGGATATGATACACTACACATAAATGATGAAATATCTATGTTTTTGACAATAAGCACTAAAACAGTTTTGGTTAAAACATATATATACTTTGAATTTCAAAATCAAACCGGTATTTTTCATAAAAGAAAATTCTTTTGTATTTTTCCAAACTAAAAATTCTTTTATGAAAACACATATAAATCAAGAGTGTATGTGTGTGTAAGATATACTTGAGCAATCCACCAACTATTCTATCCTTTACATTTTATCTAAAACAAAATCTTAATAAAAAACAAACCTAGACACAAGTCTTGATCTTTGAAGGTCTTCACTTGAAGTCTTCTCATCTTTTTGAGTTAGTCCAAACTTGATCCAACGAGCTAAACTCCTCTTGAGTACTTGATGTGGTCTTGATGCACAAGCTCTTGAATCAAATCGTGCTAGCTCTAAAACTTGACTTTAAATCCTTTGTTGAAGCTAAACACCAACTAAGATCTTGATCATAAATCTGAGACTAATTAAACACAAGATCATTAGTACTATAACTACATGAGTTGATCATCATCAAAACTCGAGTGATGGGCTTTTGGGCCAACAATCTCCCCCTTTTTGATGATGACAAAACTCATGGAGTTATATATGCATGGATTAAAGTAAAGCTTCAAAGAAGCTCCCCCTTAACTCATGCATAACAAATAAGGAATAAGATTTGACAATGAAGAACATAAACTAACTAAACATGTATGCAAACATAAGGAGATAAACATGCCAATCAAGTATAAAACTCATTAAATTTTCTTTTCCTTTTTGCAAAACAAAACATATATGCATAAACATAAATCCTTCTTCAAAGCATAAATTCTTTTCCAATTCCAAAACATAAATTCTTTTCCAAAATATGCATATATACTAAAATACTTCTCCCCCTTTTCCCCCCTTTTTGTCAATCATCAACAAAGGAGTTAAAGTAAATACAAAACAATGTTCTCCCCTTTTTGTCAAAACCAAAAATCAACAAAAGGGTGACATTAAACAAATCAATAATAAGAATATATGCGATATACATTCATGAAGAGGAAGACGCTAAGTTAACTTCGCTACATACATGCATTACATAAAGAAGGGATGACAAGCCCTAACTCACATAACGCATGATATGCAATGCATAAGAGGAGATGTGAAGCTCCCCCTACACACGTGTACCGCATAAATAAGAGTTGTCAAGCTCCTCAATATAAGATACACTCAACATGAATTTATATGTTGAAGAGATGTTAAGTTCCCCTTGCATATAGGCAATACAAATAAAACATTTTTAAATTTCTTATTAAAATAAAATTTTGAATTTTCTCAAATTTTTTTTGAGATATCTTAGTAAATCAAATTTTAAGATATCATATAAACAAAATTTTTAAGATACCAATGCATCTTGTAATCAAATTTTAAGATACCAATTGTAAATAAACATTACAAATTTTGAATTTCTTAATCAAAAATAGAATCATATTGATACCAATTGAAATATATGGATATCAAATTGAAGATTGTTGCACATTTTTGATATCAATAAAAATACCAATTTTAAAAATAATGCATAAGCTTATTAAAAATACCAATTGAAAAATTAATTGAAAATTAAGATTTGAATTAAGCTTAACATAAACATACTTTGTGCTTTAAACATGTAAATATCTTATAAATCAAGCACAAATAAATCATATATATGTATGAAAATGAAAATACCAATAGAAATTGATATTACATGAAATGAAGCATACATATATAGAAAATATGAGTATATATAAAAAAATATCAATTGAGATACCAATTGAAAATATAATGTAAATCAAGTATATAACTCATAATCTACCACCCTTTTTATGCACAAGGTAAAAGATTTTCAATAAAGCTTGCAAGGCATACTCGCCCATCCGTCCACCCATAGGGGATAGGTAGGGGTTTTCGAAAATAATTTTGAAAATATTTTGGTATTGAAAATCACTACCAAATGAAGAATAATAACTAGTTAAAAGTAATTTTTTTTTTGAAAAACTAGTTAAAGATCCTTCAAAAATATGAAACTAAATTATATGTCTATCATGAAACATACTAAATACACAAAATTCAACACTAAAGGTCCATAAAGCTCAAAATGATTATAAAACATAGTCATGAATAAATGAATAAAGTGTGAGTGCACAAAAATCATGTAATTAGCATTTTTCATGAAGATAATCAATGAAGCTCAAAACAAGCATGAATCTTATTTTTATCAAAACATGAAAATTCATTTTTCATATAAAGATGAAAATCATAAAAATTCATTTTTCATCTTAAAAACAAACTTCTAGGTATATGTATGTTTTTATCCAAAACTAATAATATGCATACATATCCAAATATAAAAAGAGTCTATGATATGATTTGGATGAAGGCAAGAGACTCAAGCGACATACATGTATATTCATTAGATTTGAATACAAACTACATATACATGAAGTAAAACATGAAAATTGGCAAAATAAGTGTAAATGAGGAAATCATCAAATCTAGCCTATACATGTGCATATAGTGAGTACAAATGAACAATGAAGTGCAAACATATATGAATCAATTTGTTGCTCACTATTTGTACACGTATATAGACAAGTTTTGACAAATACTACTGATCGTGTAGGGAAGTAGCACTCAAAATATGTATTATGTAGAATCAAGTGAAATGCTTAAATGTGCTTAATATACCCACGATACTACCGTTATAGCGTTGGCTCAACGGGTCGAATCCACGGGAAGAGCTAGCGATGGAAGCTTTACACGTATGGTAGTGAAGTGATAAAACTAGTGTCCTTCTCTTGATCATAAACTTAGTGATGCAAATACAAAAGAAACCAAAAGAGGATGGATATGTTCATGTGGAAGTGGAAAAGAAATCAAGATGTGGATTGTGGTATTCACAAGAAAAGGAAAGAAACTTAAAGAAAGCAAAGATCCATGACTAGCTTACCTTGCTAGCTTGCCAAGACTTACTAGACTTCTTGATAGTGAATGCTTAGCCTAATGTTGTCACTCCATAGGCTTGAAATTCGTCTCACGTGTTGACCTAATTACTTTCTCACCTTGAAGACGGTGGTTTAACCATCGGAGAAGAGAAGATCATACACTTGCAAGATGAAAGTAAGCAAACACACTTGAGTTAGTGAAGTGGCTAAGCTAGTGGTGAACTAGTACATGGAATGAAAATTTAACTAGAAGAAGCCATGAAGAAAGTAAAACAAGCATGAAAGTAAATTGCAAGAACTAAACAAAGCAAGTAATAAAGCAAGTAAAAGAATGCAAGAAACTAGAATCAAACTCAAGTAGAGGAATGGAGGATGGATCAATCCTTGCATAGCTTCAAGTTGTCACCCTTGATTACACAAGCTCTCTCCCTCACAATCACTCTCTTTTGTAATGAAATCTAGGGAAGAGAAGATCATAGAGAGTTACAAACCCTAAACAAAAACTAAGAAAATTACAAAGCCTAAAACTAATCTCTCTCTCTTCTCTGATCAGTCCCAGCTCGCAGGTGATAGTCCAGTATTTATAGCAGAAAGGAGAAGCTTCTGGAGCCAGGGTTGTTGCCACCAAATCCGGGTCATAACGACCCCAGATTGCCGCGCCCATGCCGCGCCCCCGCGGCATAACAGAGTCTGTTTAGCAACAGATTTCTGTTGCTGGTTGTTGAGAGGTTGTTTGGCCACGTGGACGTTCTAGAATCTTCGTTTGTTGCGCGCAGATCTCTCTGGATTTGATTTGGATTTGGCTTTATCTTTAATCTTTAACTAATCACCTTAATTATTGCTAATTAAGGTAATTAATTGGCTAACTCTCCTTTTGAGTATGTACCTGCAAATATGTAGAGAAGAGGAGTAAAAATCACACATTTATTTGTAATATGCATGGGGATTATGATGTAAAATATGCAATATTGGATACCAATCACACCCCACACTTATTCTTTTGCTCGTCCCGAGCAAAACAAAGAAAAAGAAAATAAAATCTAAGCTACAAGTTTATTACACCACTTTCGCAGGTGACGCGATTGCACTGAGCATGTGCAACAAGCCGTTAAACCTCTAGGTTACCCTAGAGGAGGAGTGTTGTCTCCTGAGGGTTTTCAGCGGATTACACCCACAAAATCCATAAGAAAAAAGACAAATGTTAGTATTTTGAAAACGCATTTTGAATAAGAGACAAGTTTACGAACTATTTTTGCGAAAATATAAGTGATCCTAGGTCATAAGTCCACCTATAATCATTCTTCCTTAAACTTAGTATCCATGCAAGATCTTGTTTTCAATTAAGGTAAGAATTCAAAATTGGATTGAATATTTTTATCTTTCATAAAACCTAGATAATATGCACACCGTGTAAGTGAAGATTTCTGGGATTTCAACTCCAACCATCAAGCCATTTATTTATATATATTCTTTTTTCTTTTTCTTCCCTTAGTTTTATTAGGCTTTCTAATTCACCCATGTAGCGAGCCTATAACCGATGACTCCCAGACCAGATGGTCTTAGGGCACCAGATGAGGAAACATCCCTCGGGTTTAAGGACTCGAGTGAAAAAGGCCACAAAACTAAGAGGGATTATTCTTAATCACCGTTAGGCGTGAGTCATCATGCTTCTTGAGGCACAATTACCCAGCTTAATAGGTGAGATCACCGTTAGGCGTGAGTCATCATGCTTCTTGAGGCACAATTTCCCAGCTTAATAAGTGATCTTTTATTTATATATTTTTTTCTTTTTTTCTTTTTCTCTTTCTTTTTTTTTTTTTTTTTTATATATATATATATATGGCATTTTTGGTCTTTGTTTCCATCCCAAGAAATGTGTAAGTGTAAGGTGCATATTATCTAAGGCAAAAAATTCCAGATAATAATATCTCACCAATTTTACTTACTTATCCTATAATCTCAAACAAGATCTATTACTTCAACTATGTTTAAGATGTCATAATTAAGGCTTTCTTAATCTCTAAGATACATCTTAATTTTCTTAAAAATAGAACAAAACTTTATCTCTTATTTCAAAAAGTTTTTATTTATTTATTTTTTTTTATTTATATTTTACTAAAAGTAAAATCTAAAAGAAATAGAAAATCTATAAAGAAAGGTAAAATCTAAAAGAAAATAAAAACCTAAAAAGAAAATGAAAATCCTAAAAAATTGAAAATCCTATGATCCTATGTTAGTAAACCCTCCCCCACACTTATTTCATGCATTGTCCCCAATGCATCGTGATATATGTATGCATGAAACAAAATGGAAGGGAAAGGAATTATTTACAAGGAATATACAAGTGTAACTCTCACCTGGGCTTTTGGTCGCTTCCCTCTGGCCCGTTTCCCATCGTTCCAATGTGTTCTCTTTCTTGAACTCCATTGGGAAACGGTCTGAATTATTCTTACCCTAGGTGATTCCAGTTTCAATTTGTTGTTATTTTCATTCATACTCTTTCCACCACATCGTTCACACACAAAGTCCTTATCACCACTCTCACTCAGAATCTTATCACTTCCAGTGTTTAGAAATTTTAACTCCTCTCCATATAATTCTTCAAAACTCAAGTCAACATCCGGAAGTGGACAATTAGCTAACTTACCCCGAGTTGACTCATCTAAGCACATAATCTCATCAGCAAACAAGTCTTCAAATGATATATCAATTGGAGGTTCAAATACAGTCTCAGTTGGCTCATTGAAAGTGAAAGTATCTAAATCAACTTTCCCCGTTTTAAAGGGTACTCGGATAAGAGAATCACAAGATTGTGACTCATCTTTTGGATCTTCACCTTCCTCCTCACAATTGTTACTAATGAAATTAACCTCAAATGTTTGATCTTTTGTTTTGTGAGGCTGTGTGTGGAAGACATTGTGTTCATGTGTCATGTTACCAAAAGTCAACCTCATTGATCCATTCCGGCAATTAATGATTGCATTTGCAGTAGCCAGGAATGGTCGACCCAGAATGACAGGAATTTGTGCCCTTTGATTGGAATTTGACACTGGTTTTGTTTCAAGGACAACAAAGTCAACTGGATAAAGAATTCTCCAACTTTGACCAGGACATCTTGAATTACCCCCTTGGGTTTAGTAACAGAGCGATCAGCCAATTGGATAGTCATTTGGGTCGGGAGAAGATCACCTAACCCCAATTGTTGGTACACAGAGAAAGGTAGGAGATTGATACTGGCCCCCAAATCAAGAAGTGCCCTATTTATTGTAGTCTGTCCTATGATGCATGAAATGGTGGGGCTCCCTGGGTCTTTGTACTTAACAGGAATTGGACCAGTGAGCAACTCATTAATGGATGATGCAAGGAAGACTTTTTTAGGGACTTGGGTCTTCCTCTTCTTGGTGCACATTTCCTTCAAAAATTTAGCATATGAAGGCACTTGTTGAATGGCATCAAGAAGAGGGACATTGATTTGGACCTTATTGAATGTTTCTTTTATTTTCTCCATGTGAGCATTTGACTTGTTATTTCTCAGCCTATTTGGATATGGAACTATAGGCTTGTATGTATGCTCATCTACCTTTTCTTCACCCTTGGCCTTGGAAGTGGATGGCTCTGAACTAGAGAATGGTTTGTCAAAAGTTGGTGACATTGGGACATGAGGAGTTTGCTTTGGTACTGGATGAGATTGTGGACTAGAAACCTTATTGTCAACTTGTTTACCAGATCTCAGGGTATGAATGGCATTACAGTGACTGGGTCCTGAATTTTCAACTTTGGGATTTAGCAATGGCTGGCTTAAGAACAGTCCTTTTTGATTCTCAGCCAATTGCTTGATCTGGACCTTCATTTCATTCAACTCCTGTTGCTGGTTCTTTGTTAAGGTTTCTATCATTTGTTTCAACTCAAATATTTCAGAATTATTTTGGGGTGGATGTTGAGGATATGGAGATTGGAACTGTGATTGGTAATATGGTGGTGGGTCCTGATATGACTGTGGTGGACTTTGAGATGGATGAACATACAGTGAATTCTGATCGAAACTGGATGGATGAAACTGAGCATTGTTTGGATATGGAAGTGGTGGCATATGATGCTCAGGACCAGACTGACTCCACAAAGAATTTGGATGGTTCTGCCATCCTGACTTGTAATTGCTGGAGTATGGGGGTCTGGTAAATGCTGCATTCATGTTCTCCTGAAATGGGGGCTGATATAATGGACACTCTTCAACAACATGGCTAAGGTCTTGACAATTGGTGCAACCTGGTCTAATTAAAGGTAATGGGTTGACCTGGTTGACCACAGAATTCCCTTTTGACTCAAGCAACTCTATCCTCTTCATTAATTGTGTGATCTTGGTTTCTGAAGCTAGAGAGGATTCTTTGGATTGTGTACCAGTTCTGGAAGTGGTGGAAGTGGATTTGTCAGGACAAGACTCCCACTGAATGGTTTTCTCAGCTAGGGTTTCAAAGAGATCCCACCCCTGATGTTCATCTTTTTTCAGGAATTCCCCTTGGCACAAGGATTCTAAAAGTGTTTTCGTTTGGTAATCTAATCCATCATAGATAATCTGGCATAGCCGCCATTTCTCTATGCCGTGATGGGGACATAGGGCTAAGAGGTCTTTGAAACGCTCAAGATATTTCCAGAAAGGTTCATTTTGTTCTTGCTTGAATTGCATTATGTTTTTTCTCATGAGGGCTGTTTTGTGGATAGAATAGAATTTCCTAAGAAAGACCTTAACAAAATCATCCCATGAAGATATGGAACTGACAGGAAGACTATAAAGCCATTTCTTAGCTAAATCCTTAAGTGCAAACGGTATGAACCGTAACCTAACAGCATCCTCAGAAAGTTGGGATATTCTCATCATTTGGCATACCTCTTCAAATTCACGAATAAAGAGGTACGCGTCCTCAGACTCTAGACCATGGAAGTGGGGAAGTGTACTAATGAATTGTGGTTTCAGCTCAAAATGATTTCCATTAGGCTCGGGGAGAAGAATGCATGAAGGAATGGAGGTGCGAATCGGATAGAATCGATCCTGAAGTGAGACGTTGTTGGTCATGATGTGAAGTGGATGTGTATGTGTAAGTGTAGAAAGAATTAGGATCACAAAACCACTATTGTATATACAATCACAAACAACGTGCACCGATCACACAGCCAGCGAAAAAAAAAAATAACAAACAACAAAAGAAAAAATCAATCCAAGCTTGTCTAGGGTTTCTGGTCCTAGATGACTCCTAAATAGACTGTCCACAGGAGGTTTAGTGTAGACCTTGACTATAAGCAAATCAGCCAGGGAAGGGTAAAGTCGTTGGGAGGTTTTCCGTCCGAAGACGTTCCTTAATTAAGTAACCAACAACCTTCGGGCTTTCGGCCCTTAACCCCTTTCCTAGACACCGATTTTACAGAAGTCAATTTCCAACACTTTTCCCCCTTAGGATAATCTCCTAAGTGAGTCCGGATGTCCCTAGGGCCAACGTCTATCAAATTTTATTTACAAGCTTAGGATTGTGAGTACGTGGGGAAAATGATTTCCGGGCTAAGGAAAGGGTAATGACCTCCCCCACCTTATGTTATTTACAGGTATTGCCCTTAAAATTGATTCGTGCAAGTGTACGATGTAAACAACCAAGAATCACTCAAAGCGGAATTAAATCATACAACGAGTGAGTCCTAGTCTATATGCTTATGCTTACGTACCTTGTCCCACGCACTCTTCAACAGTAAATTTAAAGTAATTGAAAGACACGTGCCTATAATGCAAGATGTCTAACAATTTTTTAGCAATTATCAACCAATTTCTTACTGTTGAATTAATTAACAGGAATACAGTGAAGTATACAGGAAATGAAGTATATAGGCAGCAGTATCTTGCAGAGCAGAAGCCCCTGCAAAAATTAGGTCAGTAATGAACTCCAAACTGCCGCGTTTCCACGGCCAGGGCCGCGGGTCCGCGGCCGTTCAGAGGACTTCTGGCTTCTGCTTTTGAGAGCAGAAGACCAGAGCCACTTATATGTATTCTGCAATTGATATTTTCCTGTTTTCTTCTCCTGTAACCTGCAACAGAGAAGAAATATAGTTTAGTTTCTCACTTTTAAAAATACCGTCGCTCTCCCCGGCAACGGCGCCAAAAATTTGATCGTGTAGGGAAGTAGCACTCAAAATATGTATTATGTAGAATCAAGTGAAATGCTTAAATGTGCTTAATATACCCACGATACTACCGTTATAGCGTTGGCTCAACGGGTCGAATCCACGGGAAGAGCTAGCGATGGAAGCTTTACACGTATGGTAGTGAAGTGATAAAACTAGTGTCCTTCTCTTGATCATAAACTTAGTGATGCAAATACAAAGAAACCAAAAGAGGATGGATATGTTCATGTGGAAGTGGAAAAGAAATCAAGATGTGGATTGTGGTATTCACAAGAAAAGGAAAGAAACTTAAAGAAAGCAAAGATCCATGACTAGCTTACCTTGCTAGCTTGCCAAGACTTACTAGACTTCTTGATAGTGAATGCTTAGCCTAATGTTGTCACTCCATAGGCTTGAAATTCGTCTCACGTGTTGACCTAATTACTTTCTCACCTTGAAGACGGTGGTTTAACCATCGGAGAAGAGAAGATCATACACTTGCAAGATGAAAGTAAGCAAACACACTTGAGTTAGTGAAGTGGCTAAGCTAGTGGTGAACTAGTACATGGAATGAAAATTTAACTAGAAGAAGCCATGAAGAAAGTAAAACAAGCATGAAAGTAAATTGCAAGAACTAAACAAAGCAAGTAATAAAGCAAGTAAAAGAATGCAAGAAACTAGAATCAAACTCAAGTAGAGGAATGGAGGATGGATCAATCCTTGCATAGCTTCAAGTTGTCACCCTTGATTACACAAGCTCTCTCCCTCACAATCACTCTCTTTTGTAATGAAATCTAGGGAAGAGAAGATCATAGAGAGTTACAAACCCTAAACAAAAACTAAGAAAATTACAAAGCCTAAAACTAATCTCTCTCTCTTCTCTGATCAGTCCCAGCTCGCAGGTGATAGTCCAGTATTTATAGCAGAAAGGAGAAGCTTCTGGAGCCAGGGTTGTTGCCACCAAATCCGGGGTCATAACGACCCCAGATTGCCGCGCCCATGCCGCGCCCCCGCGGCATAACAGAGTCTGTTTAGCAACAGATTTCTGTTGCTGGTTGTTGAGAGGTTGTTTGGCCACGTGGACGTTCTAGAATCTTCGTTTGTTGCGCGCAGATCTCTCTGGATTTGATTTGGATTTGGCTTTATCTTTAATCTTTAACTAATCACCTTAATTATTGCTAATTAAGGTAATTAATTGGCTAACTCTCCTTTTGAGTATGTACCTGCAAATATGTAGAGAAGAGGAGTAAAAATCACACATTTATTTGTAATATGCATGGGGATTATGATGTAAAATATGCAATATTGGATACCAATCAACTACATTTAAACAAGTGTTTACCACATGAAGCACAAATAAAACATGAACATGCTAAAAAATATCATATAAGAAAAAGCATGTAAATAAATTAGGAGTTTTAGAGATAGTTACCAACACATGAACTATACTCCAAATCTCCAAAATATGGTGGTTGTCCCACCAAACCTCCTTGATAGCGGTGCATCAAAAGTATGTCCATCATGTCCATGTGCAACCATCACCAAGGCACCAACTCTCTCACGTTTTGTGAGAGCCCGCACCTACATCAAAATACAAGGTGGGAATTTTGGTACCCATTTTCTTTTGAGTCCATGTGAGTTAGTCTTATAAGGAACCCAAATATTTTTCTTAGCAAAATTAATATGATGTATCTTATCAAAATAAAACTTTGCTAAATGGCCTTTGTGGCCACAATGTGTATACTTGTACACTCTAGAATGCATATGTGTATGAGTGTGGTCATGGCTTGCAAAGTGTGCATATGCATGATGTGGGTGATGTACATGAATATGTGGAGTTTGTTTCTTTGAAAACAAAGACTCCAATCTAGAATGGTTAAAAGCACATTTGCTCAAAGTTGAGCTTAAACTATCAATTCTATTTTTCAAAAATTTAACTTCATTTTTATCAATGGTTGTGGCATGAAGAGCATGATCAACAATCTTTTTCTTTTTAGAAATATTTAATTTTTCTTTTTCAACCATTTTTCTTTTTAAAGAAGTGTTTTCATGTAAAGCAACTTCTTTTTGTTTTTTCACCAAAACAATTTTATTTTTCAAAGAAGTGTTTCCTTCACAAAGATCATTTAATTTAGAAAGCAAGGAAACATTTTCAATTTTCAAAATTTCATTTTCTTTTTCAATGCATGCAACTTTATTTTTAAAAGAATCATTTTCTTTTAACATGCAATCAAATTTCTTTTTCAAATTCTTGTTGTCCTTTTTAAGCATGTCATATTTTTCTGTAAGTTCACCTAGAGGGGGGGTGAATAGGTGATGGCTAATCTAATGGTCACTTAATGCCAAATAATACGGAAGCTAAAACTAATTATGACCTAATTAAACTTTTACACTAAACACCACGTATAACACAAGAGTGTTGCCGAATTCCCCGTGAAGGGCTCTGGACAAACTCCTCTAGATTCCCCTTGAATGGGTTGAGGCGCCGCGTTGGCTCTCTTGGTTGAATACAAGTGTTAGCAAACAATCCCAAGCAAGTATATCAATTTAAGCACACAAGTATATCATGCATATAAAGATAGACAATAAAAGTATGCAAGATATAACAAGAGACAAAGAGAGAGAGATAGAGCAATCGCAAATACAAAGGATTTGTTTCGAGGTTCGAGCACACTTGCTCTACATCCCCGCCTTCGACACACGAAGGATTTCCACTATGCACGATCCCAATGGATCTCTCCTTGGTGCCGCAACACCTACAATCCCTCGGACTCCCTAGTCCCGTACACACGCAAGCTTCACAAGCTCGCCGAGGCCGCACCTCAAACCAAAGAGTTCACAACCGAACTCCAAACCACCACGAGCACATTTGCCCGTCTCCTCAAAGAACAAATGAAGTCTTTGGTGATCACAACACTTTGATCACCTAAAAACAATCTCACTACAACACTCCTATAGGTAGATATAGCAATGGAAAGCTCAAGTGTTTGTGTGAGAAAAGCAATGATTGGAACTTTGGTGAAAAACTCAAGAAATCCTCTTTTACACTCTTGATAAAACTTTCCTTTAGATAGGAAATATTTGCTCTCTATTTTGTGGAGAAAAACTTCTGAAAAGAGTGGGAAAAACTGGCTCTAAAACTATCTCCAAATCTTGGTGAAAACAGTCCACAAACCCCCAAATATATAGGCTATCAAAAACTAGCCGTTGGGGTTCTGACAGGCCTGCCGGTCGACCGCCAACGGTCAAAAATCCGACCGTTGGAGCCTCCGATCGACCGGCCCGGTCGACCGCCAACGGTCAAAAATCCGACCGTTGGAGCCTCCGGTCGACCGGCCCGGTCGACCCAGAAGAACAGAGAGCACTGCTCTCAGTTCCGGTCGACCGGCCCGGTTGACCGCACACAGAACTGCCATGCACGGTTCTGTGCACGTCGGTCGACTGCCCGGTCGACCGGACCTGTCTACCGCCCGGTCTACCGACCTCTGTGCAATGGGTTAACTTGGAGCACAGTTTTGAGGTCTAAAACGTTCGAATTTGGGAATAAGTATATAGGATGAAGTTGTAGATATTGAAGTCTTCTTTCTAATGCAACTTAAATCAAATCAATATCAATTCAGAATTGAAAGTTATCAATAAAATACTAAAGATATCAAATCAGAAACTGTAAACTATTTTTAGAACAAGAACAGACTTCAACCCAATATTTGACATTCTTAACATTTAAATCAGAAAATGATTATTGAATATTAAATGTAGATCTAAAAGTCATCTTTAAAATTCAATTTAAATCATGTTAATTGAATATAAGAATCAAAAGTTATGACTAGAAAACTAAAAGAATGTCGAGCAGATCAGCAGAACGGTCGGCCGCCCGGTCGACCGAGAAAACCCGAGAGTTCTAAAATGGTTTTGGTTAAAAACACATGTATATTTGAAACACCAAAACCAAAACAGTATTTTTTTAGAACTAAAAATCTTTTATGAAAACACATATAAATCAAGAGTGTGTGTGTGATATGAACTTGAGCAATCCATCAACTATTCTATCCTTTACATTTTAACTAAAAACAAAAATCTTATACCTAGACACAAGTCTTCATCTTCTTGAAGTCTTCACTTGAAGGCTTTGAAGGCTTCTCATCTTCTTGACTTGGTCCAAGCTTGATCCAAAAGCTCCTTGGATCACACCGTGCTAGCTCCGAATCTTGACATTTTATCCTTTGTTGAGCTATGCACCTACTAAGATCTTGATAATGAATCTGTCACTAATTAAACACAAGATCATTAGTAAACATAACTTCATGAGTTAATCATCATCAAAACTAGGGTGATAGGCCTTTGGGCCAACATTTTCAAGTAATTGTTGACAAAAAGATGTAAGCTTATCATATGACATATCAACCTCTTCATATACCTCAGATTCGGTAGTTATCTCTAGGGGGCTATCCCCTTGGACCATGTAGCACACGTTGGAAGCGTTACTTCCAACATCCGAATCGCTCCCCGCATAGTGTTGTTCTTTTTCGCCAAGGGAGAGTATTGTGTTCTAAACTACAAAAGCCGAGTCAAGATTAGCAACCCTACATAAATAATCATTATTTAGGGTAGATCTTAAAGCATGTAGGGCTTTTGCATTAGCCTCAATATTTTTGCCATTTAAACAATAAGAATCTCTAGTAGTGACAAAATAAACATGAATCCTTAAGGCTTTGAGGTATAAGGACATCTTAACTTTCCAAATTTGGATGTTAAGAATGTCAAAGGTGGGAGGTGACATGAAATCCATAGTGTGTGTACAAATATTGTGATTAGCTAAAAATGAGGATCTTTAACTCTAGGTTGTTAGACCCAAATCAAGAGCACTTGGCTCTGATACCACTTGAAATCACCTAGAGGGGGGTGAATAGGTGATGGCTAATCTAATGGTCAATTAATGCGGAATTAAAACTTATTAATGCAATCTAAAAACTTCTTAAACTAAACACCATGTATAACACAAGAGTGTAGCCGGATTCCCCGTGAAGGGCTCTGGACTAACTCCTCAAGATTTCTCTAAATAAGAGTTGAGGCACCGCGTTGGCTCTCTTGGTTGAATACTAGTGTTAGCAAACAATCCCCAAGCATATAACAATATGAGCACAAATGTATATCAAGGATATAAAGATAAAGACAATAATAGCATGCAAGATATAAACAAGTAAGAGATAGAGAGAGCAATCGCAAACACGGAAGATTTGTTTCGAGGTTCGAGCACACTTGCTCTACATCCCGGCCTTCAACACTATGAAGGATTTCCACTAAAATCGATCCCACCGGATCACTCGGTGCCGCAACACCTACAAGACGAGTTCACACTTGAACTCCTTAGACTCTCTAGTCCCTTCACTCGTTCCCGTAAGAACACACCGCAAGCTCACTAGCTCGCCGAGGCCGCACCTCAAACAAAGAGTTCACACGCGAACTCGAAACACCGCGAACCCACAAGTCCGCCTCCTCAAATACAAAGATGGAACTTTGGTGATCACGACAGTTTGATCACCTAAAATCCTCTCACAACAAATATCCCTATAGGTAGATATAGCAGTGGATGGCTCAAGTATTTGTGTGAGAAAACTAGGATGAAATGTGTGGAGGAAAAAAAATCACTTTGAAAACTCTCTTGATAAACTCCCCTTTTAATTGGAAATATTAGCTCTCAAACAAGTGGAGAAAATTCTTAAAAGGTGTAAGAAAAACTGGTGCAAAACCCACTTGAAAACCTTAGCTCAAACAGCCCCAAAAGCCCCCTTTAAATAGGGCTAGAAAAACTAGCCGTTACAGTCAGGATGACCTGTCGGTCAACCGCCCAGTCGACCAACCAATGGTCAGATTTCTGACCATTGAGCTAGAAATTGACCGGTCGGTCGACCGTGGCAAGGATACAGAGAGCTAAGCTCTCTGCCGGTCGACCGCCCGGTCGACCGGGGCCATTTTCAGAGAGCAGCTACTCTCTGGCGATCGACCGTGCGGTCGATCGGCCCATCCTGTGCATTTCTGTGCACGTCGGTTGACCGTTCTGGTCGACCGGCCCCTGGTCCTGGTCGACCGTTCGGTCGACCGCCAGAGCCTGGCAGGGCTGGAAAAAGGGATTTAAAACTTGGTTTTTATTATCCTATAAAATCTCATAAAATTTCTAAAAATCCACAAAAATATGTTCAGTATAATATATTGATATACAAACATGTTTGAGTAAAATCAAACCATATTACAAACATTTTGAACTATTTTTGTAACTTAGAAATTTTGGCTAAAAACAAAAACCGTATTTTTCAAAATAGATTTTTCCAAAACTTCTCCAAATACAAAAACAAGATATTTTAAACTCTTTTGAAGCTTGGTGTGTATGGATATGATTCACTACACATAAATGATGAAATATCTATGTTTTTGACAATAAGCACTAAAACGGTTTTGGTTAAAACATATATATACTTTGAATTCCTAAAACCAAACCGGTATTTTTCATAGAAGAAAATTCTTTTGTATTTTTTCAAACTAAAAATTCTTTTATGAAAACACATATAAGTCAAGAGTGTGTGTGTAAGATATACTTGAGCAATCCACCAACTATTCTATCCTTTACATTTTATCTAAAAACAAAATCTTAATAAAAAACAAACCTAGACACAAGTCTTGATCTTTGAAGGTTTTCACTTGAAGTCTTCTCATCTTCTTGACTTGGTCCAAACTTGATCCAACGAGCTAGACTCCTCTTGAGTACTTGATGTGGTCTTGATACACAAGCTCTTGAATCAAACCGTGCTAGCTCCAAAACTGACTTTAAATCCTTTGTTGAAGCTAAACACCAACTAAGATCTTGATCATAAATCTGAGACTAATTAAACACAGGATCATTAGTACTATAACTACATGAGTTGATCATCATCAAAACTAGAGTGATGGGTCTTTGGGCCAACAGTTTTGACTAAGGATTCTTCAACTCTGACTCTTATGCCTTATTTACACATATTATGACGGTAATATCTTTAAGTTCTATTGGCTTTCTTATTTACCCATGTAACAAGCCTTAGGTCAATGATTTTCAAACCGAACGGTCTTAGAGTACCGGGTGAGAAAACACCCCAAGGACTTAAAGAGTCGAGCAAACAAGACAATAAGACTAAGGATTTTATTTATAATATGAACCACTTGTATGCGTGAATACTTATGCTTTATGAGGCACAAATACTCAGCTTAATCAGAGAATTTTTAATAAGAATTTTTAATAATATATTTTTCTCTTTTTAGTTTTTATAAGGCACAAAAATCTTTATTTTTGAACCCTAAATGTGTAAATGTATAAAATATGCATATTTCATCAAGGAAAAAATCAAGACTAAATTACTTTTTCAAATTTTCTTCCAAATCTAGAAATCAAACAAATAATATTATTTTGACCAAGTATAAGAAGTCCTAATTATGATTTTCGTAGTCCTTAAAATTAATTTAATTTCTTACAAAAATAAGTCAAAATATTGTTTTCATTTTAAGAAGTTTTTAAAAGAAAATTTTTTTAATAAAAAATAAGAAAACATATGTTATAACCCTCCCCTACACCATCTCATGTATTGTCCTCAATGTATGAATGGATTCATATATGCATGAAAAAAAAATGAAGGAAAGATGTTACCTCAAGGTGGTGGTTCCGATGATGGTCGGATTGGGATAAGCATTGCTACTCAATATAAATAATATGGTGGTTGGTGGAATCGACCTTTGACCTCTTTTCTATTTACATTGTTACTATCCCTTATTTGATTAGGATCATGTAAATTCCTAAAATGAAAATTATCCTGGTTATATGACCAATCTTAGAATATTATCTTAGAATCATAATGTTCAACACCTTGATCTAACAATGGAATGTGAATCAGTGAAGTGGTTGATTTGGGCTCAAGAATGAAAGGAACGAGAACCAATACGACTTGGGAATATGACTCAAATCAAGTTTAGGTTCGAGGGTTAGGTTTGGTTTAAGAGTTAGGTCAAAATCAAAGAATTGAAGTACACATTCATGATCTATTAATGGAATGTGATTTCGCAAGATCAGTGATTCAAGTTCAAAATTTATAGACACGGGAATCAATGTTGGTTCGAGAATGTGGTGCAAATCAGGCAAGAATACCAGAGTCAACATAGATTCAAAAACTGAAACTGAATCACAAAGTTGGGGATTAGGTCACATTCACATTCAAATTCAATTTTATTGAAGTAAAAATCTGCCAATTTGTCAAGGGTTTGTAATTAGTCAAGTTCAAGATGTGTGAAATTTAATCTTGATTTTCAAAACATCATGACTCTTGGGCTAGATCAATAGGGTTAGAGATATCAAGATTGATCAAATATTGATAAGGGAGAGTTTTCTCATTCTTATAAGTGTTGACCAATTGACTCATTTATGCTTCTAACCTATCATAGAGTGGGTAAAATCATTTTGAGACTGAATCAAGTATTCCATGCTCTTTTCTAAATCTGTTAGCTCTTGAAAATGTGAGTATGAAAGTTGATTTTGAAAATTTTGTTGAAATTGTGAATCCATTAGATTTTGAATTTGTCACTTGGATATGCAAGGCTTATAGACTTTTTTCTAACTCAGATTTTTCTTCAATCGGTTATTCTAAAAAAGGAGTACATGAAGCAAAATTTGGGAAGGATTGTGGACAAGGTGGTTGACCATACAACTTGGGGGAGGTGTATCCCCACTGACTCGATGCAGAGTTAAGATGGTTGTTCCAATTTTGTTCATAATATTGGAGTTGGGGAGTATGTTGAGTCAGATAGAACTAATCCAGCATATTTGGCTGGTTAAAGTTATATAATGTCGGGTTGGTGATATCTGAGTCAAAAGAGGTCCGGGTGAAATATGAATATTATTAGAGTTGAAAAAATTGTGGTTATAATCCATTTCATAGAAAATGACATGAAAAAAATGAAGAACAAATAATCAAACAAAAAAAAAAAGAAAAATCTATCCTATATTCGGGTAGACCTTAAACCTAGAAGGCTCCTAATTGGCTGACTGTCCAAGAGTGGTATATTGTAGGAGTCTGAGCACATGTTAATCGACCAAGTAGGAGCAAAACACAGTAGGAGGTATCCCTGCAAAGCAACGAGTTTTAATTACGCCAAACCATTAGTTTTCGAGGATCTTTCCTCTTGATCCCTAATCTTAAACACCGATTTGATCAGAGTCAGACTCTAGCAACTTCCTCTCGAGGTCAATCTTTTATTGAGTCTGAGATGTCGCTAGGGCCAACATCTACTAGATTTCAAGTTAAGATTGGGTTAGTGAGTGAGGAGGTAATTTTTGGGTTAAAGAAGGATAATGACTCCCCCACCTTATCTTGTTTATAGGTTAAGTCCTTAATCATTTTAATGCAAGTCTACAAGTATTTAGCAAAAAGCAAAACACAAGCAATATATATCACTCAAAATTGTTTCTATACTACATGCAATGCACACGTACCTTTGCTCCAACACTCTTCAACAATAATAAAAATGTAACGAAATAGACAAATACAAAAGAATGCAAAGTCTAAACCGTTTTTTAACTTTTACAAACAATCAAGTTACTGTTGAGTTTAGAAAAGTGCGCACAGTAAGCTAAACAGGAGAACTAATAGCTGCAGAAGCTATATCCATGAATCTCAAGCAACCTGCAACCAAACAGAGTGAGTAGTCTAGCTCAAGCTCATTCCCATAAAGGTCGATTTATATATGGGTAATTGATTGTTAGCAATTCGTGCTGATTAATTTTCTTTTGATTATATTTATCATTTCCTTCTGTTGAGTGGCAAAAAAAAAAAAATTGGTTCTGTAGATGATAAGGAATAGAACGTCTAGATATAATTTCTCATGGTATAGATAACAAATGAAGGAACCAAATCATGGGCATGTCTTGTTGGCCTGTTGGGGACACATTCTTCGTTTAAACTATGGATCATTCTATTTCTCTTGTAAACATGCATTATTCAAAAAAAATATAATAAAGCATAATCAATTTTCTTGTACAATAATTATAGATGCCCTTTTATCATGGTTATATTCTATTTTTTCCCCTTTTGGATGTGAGCCAGTACTTTGGGAAATTGGAGATGTATGATCTCACTTTCTTTTTATGATGATATTGCTAACCTAGTCATATAAATAGATTGCTTCAAAAGTTATCTTATGTCAAAAGATCAATGCATTCATTCTATTTCTTTACAGCTGGTAATAATTTTCATTTCCCTTGTTTTATCTGGTTTCCAATACAAAAATGTTCACCTTTTGTTTGGATCTTTGTCTTATGCAAAGTATTTACAGTGTAACTGATAGAAATTTCAAGAACATATAGGCTACAGGTAACATGGTTTGGATGTTGGACATAATGCTAGTTTTGAATTGAACAATTGACTTAGCAAGTCATTTTGTTTCTAAATGAAACACCAACCAGAACACAGCCTTGATTCTTGAACAAGGTGGGGGTTTCAAATTATATTTTTAGGATGAAGGGAGAAATGCTCCACCATTGGCAAAGCACCTCATTGTGCATTAAAAATGCCCAATCATGCCAGATAGCTTATCAAGCACCAGTAGGAGGATGTAAAGGAATGTTGCCTCAGTTTCTTGAAGGGCAAGAATGCACTTCCACAGCTTATATAAGAGAATTTTAGGGTTGATGTTGAGTTTGGTGATTCTTGGACTAGAGATCAGTATAGATTCCGACGCTACTAATATTTCTAAGATAAGAAAGATGACAGCTATTATTAGTTTGCAAAATTGTACATTATGGACTATTCACAGTGCAATTTATATTCTCTTTACTTGACTGTGTAGTCTTTGAATTTACCAATTTGTTTATACTAGGCCATCAGAAACCCAAATTAGGAGAACAAATGCACTTTCTTTTAATTTTCAAATAAATTGTATTTTCTCAACACTGTTGTGAAATCTGGGGCTCACTGTAAATTCATGATTCTACTTAAAAGATAGTCCTGGAATTTCTTGGATATATTTTGTTCTGTTGGAACTTGGATTCCGTACCTAGAACAAAATTATATGCAATATGGAAGAAAATTGTTTTCAACTTGCTGTAAGGGGCCAATAATCTTGAAGAGAAATTAGATAAAAACAAATTGAAGTATTGGTTTCTGTTTGGAACATTACTTTTATAAATTGCTTATACGTTACCATAGAAATACTTGTGGAAATAGTCTTCTTATAAATTTTTATGTACCAATACAGTAACCTCCTTGCATCCTCTTTCCCTGTGACTGCTGTCTTTCCTGAATTTGTCTTGGGTAATTGCAAGAATTGTCATGGCATGTCCATTTTGTCTTTCACCTCAAAGGAGCAGCAGAGAGAGCAAATCCTTGATGTGCTAGGTGAATTCTGTTGCTGCTACGCCTTGCCTTAACCCCCTCCATTTGCTTCTGGCTCAGGGCAGAGTGTGTTAGTATTTGAAGTATCTCATATTCATTGGAGAAGAATCAAAGATCAAGGGAAGGTGTTACAAGCTTCAGAAATCAGGCACGGATATGTACATGATCATGATGATTAGTCGACTAATAGGTGATATTAGTCGACTAGGTTATAGACTAGTCGACTAATACTTAAGTATAGTCGACTAGGCATCACAACAGTAAGTTTGTTGGCCCAGAGGGCCATCACTCTAGTTTTGATGATGATTAACTCATGTAATTATAATTTACTAAAAATCTTGTGATATTTAGTTTCAGATATTTGATCAAGAAATTAGTAGGTGTTTAGCTTTAACAAAGGAGTTTTGGAGCTTTCACGTGTTGATTCAAGAGCTCGAACGTTAAGATCGCATCTAGTACTCGGTTGGAATCAAGCTCGTTGGATCGTATTTGAATCGAGTCAACTTGGAGAAGGAGTTCTACAAGAAGACCTCGGTTTGTTTAGCTTAAAATTATTTAGATCTTTTGTAAAGATTAGATAGTGTTTATATGCTCAAGTTCACATACACACATAAGTTTTAAAGCTTATTGGTTTTGGTTTTTGTTTTAACCGGTTTTTGGTTTAACCGGTTTTTGGATTTCATGTCAAAAACATAGATGTAATATCTTTTATGTATATTGGATTCTATCCATATGCAATATACTTCAAAGTTGTTTCAATATCATGTTTTTGTATCCATATGAGTTTTGGAGAAGGCGGTTTTCTATTTCAAAAATCCAAGTTTGGAAAATACCGATTTTATTTAAAGCCTAATTTCAATATCACAAAAATAGTTCAAATAGTTTGTAATATGTGTTGAATTTTAGTCACACATATTTGTATTTCAAAGATCTTAAAAGAACTTATTTTTCCGGAAATTTTGTGATTTTACGGGATTCAATTGGAATCAAAATACCTAAGTTTTTAATCCCTATAAAAACCCAGCCAGAACGACTGGCGGTCGACTGGACCAGTGGTCGGTCGACCGGCACGGTCGACCGATGTGCACGAGACATGCACAAAGGCCAGCCTATTCGGCCGGTCGTCCGCGTGGTCGACCGACTGAAAGCACCCCACTCTCGGGTGGGGGCCGGTCGACCGGACGGTCGACCGATGGTTTTTGCCCGGTCGACCGGGCGGTTAACCGGCGGCACAATGGTCATAAAAATGACCATTGGTCGGTCGACCGGGCGGTCAACCGAAGGCAAAACGGTCATAAAAATGACCGTTAGCCGGTCGACCGGGCGATTGACTGGAAGGGCAATTCTGCCCTTTCCTGGCTGCCAATGGGCAGATTTTTGAGAGGCTTATATATGCCTTCTCTTGAGTTGTTTTGAATACAAGAGAAAAATCCTATCTTTACAAGTGTTTAACAACAAGTTTTTAAAAGAGTTTTTGGGCTAAAAGATTTTATCTTTATTTGTTTTCAAGGGTTGAAAAATTTAAAGAAAAATAGAATATTTGGGATATTGCTTTAGATCTTTATCTCTATCTTATTCTAGTTATTTTTCTAAGTATTTTTCTTTCTGATTTGATTTCCAAATAGCTTGTTTTTCTCACACTTGAGCTATCTATCTATCCTATCTATTAGGATCTTGTTTTGGTGAGAAAATTTGTTTGTGGTTATTGAAACCACCAAGAGTTGTAACATTCCTTGTATTTATTGGCATCCCTCTTGTGTAGAGGTGATTGTGGAGGCTGAGTTTGGTTGTGTTGGTATTCCTCTAAGTGTAGAGGTGATTGAGGTTATTGTTTGGCGTTGAGCCTTATCCCTCTAGTGAGAGGTGATTGTTGTTTGGCTAAGTGCCATCCCTCTAAGTGTAGAGGTGATTGTTGTTGTGCCTTGCCTCTTGTGTGGAGGCTGTATTTGTTGGAGAGAGGAGTTGTGTACTCCTAGATTGTATTACCCAAATTCTCAGTGGAGGTTCCCTGTGTGGGAAGCCCTGTGTGGACAATATAATGGAAATCCTTCTGTGTGAAGGCGGGGACGTAGATTAGTGGCTCGAACCTCGAAACAGATCTTTGTGCTTGCGATTGATCCACTATCTCTAAACTCTCTCTCTTTTATATCTTGCATTGATTCATATTATTCATATCATATATGTTTGGTATTCTTTGTGTACCTCACTTGTGTTAAATCAAGAGAGCTTTACATAGCACCTCAACTCTTATTTAGAGGATTTAGAGGAGATAGTTCAGAGCCCTTCATGAGGAATCAAGCTACACTCTTTGGTTACACTAAGTGTATTGCGATTTAATTTTAATTCCGCATCATTTGTCATTAGATTAGCCATACACCTATTCACCCCCCTCTAGGTATACTTTTAATTGGATTCAGAGTCTACGCTCCTGATATTAGGTTTAACCACGTAGAAGTAAGATCTTGATTAGCTAATCTATAATTGTATTTGCACACTTATTTATTTACACACATTCGTGGATTACCTTGCCCCTCCCATGTTTGATGTTTCTAACATCAATATGTGAAAACTTAGAATGAGTGCTTACTTAAAAACCCTAAGCTTGCATGTTTACCTTACCGCTACCAAGAAATCTTATCTTGGTAATAGCAAGCATATAGAGGCCAATGCACAAGCCCTAATGGCACTTAGATGCACTCTTAACAAAGGATATTTATCTATGGTTTCTCATTGTGATTCTACTTTTGCAGTGTGAAACACTTTGGCCTCTATAAAGCTTCAAACGCCAAAATATGTGGAGGAGGAATCTAGTGGTGATGAGTCCGACCAACATTACTACATGGTCCAAGGGTAAATTCAGATACTCAACTAGATGATAGTGCTAGTTCTTTCGGTGATGATTATGTTATGCCGATGCATTAAATGAAAAACTATCTCTTGTTTGTGAAAACCTATTAGAAAAATATCAACTTTTGAAAAAGAAAAATCATAAATTAAATAAAGAAAATAAGGATTTGTATTCAAAACTTGATTTGATTTTACAAGAGAGGGATGCGATTTCTAATGAAAGGGACTCATTGAAATCCCAACTTAATCTTACCCTAGATGAAAATAAAATCTTAAAAAGTAAAAATAATTGTGATGAAGTTTTGAAGAAAAATGAGGTTCAATCTTAAAAACTTAATTTTGTTGTAAAATAAAATCAATATTTGAAAAACAAAATTGCTTCTATTTCAAAAGAATTGGATTTGATTTCTAATGAAAATAAATTTTTGAAAAATGATTTAAACTCACATATTTATCATGCTTCACCATCTAGTGTACCATTGCATGCTCCACCTCTTCTTCTATTATTAAAAATGATATAACTATGCTAAAGAAGAGTGTTGATTATTTGGGCTCCACTTTGGGCCAATGTGTTATGGATCATAAGAAATTGGAATCCATGTTTTGCAAGAAACATGCTCGTCACATGCATGCACACCATACACGGCATACACATGCTCATCATACTCACACACATGATTCCATGTATGCTCATGTGTACACTTGTACACATTGTGGACGTAAGGGTTACCTTACAAAGTTTTGTTATGATAGAGTACATAATGTAAATTTTGCAAATAAATTTATTTGGGTTAGGAAAGAAGCTAACCCCCATGGACCCAATAGAGTATAGGTACCAAAATCCATCCTTATTGTATTTAATGCAGGTGTGGGCCTTCACTTGACGTGAGGGCATTGGTGCCTTGATGGTGGATGCGTTCCGAGTTTAATGGTGACACTTTTGGATGCATCACTTTATAAGAAAAGTTTGGTAGTAGGACCACCATGGTTTGGAGATATAGAGATGTGCCCTAATAGTTTTGGTAACTATCTCCAACTCCTTATTTATTTACATGCTTTTAAATTATTAATTTTTAGCATGTTTTTAGTTTTTCATGATTATTATGTTAAATGCCATGATAATTAGACTTGTGATATGCGTATGTAGTATTTTGAGATACACCCATGTTTATATGGATTCATATTCTGTGTTCTCGCTAGTGTTTAACTACTTTGTATATGCTAGCTCTAAGACACGTGCATTTACTTAATGATCATATTTTTTATGATTTTTGTGCTTCATGTTTTAATTACTTGTTTAAATGTAATTTTCATTAAAACTTGTGTTTATACTTGTTCAACTAGTGAGCCACATTTGATTATTGTATGTTTGTGCCTAATTGCTTATTTGTACCCATTAGATGTACTAGTATAGTTTAGTTTGATGATTCTCACATTTTAACTTGTATTCCCTATTTTTGGACATGTTTTTATGATAATGTGTTTAGATTCATGTATATGATAATTTTGTTAAAACTATTGGATATACATGTATACCTTTGAGTCACTTGCTTTTTATGCAAATTTTTATTATGGACTCATTTGTGCTTGGGATATGTATTTATACTTCTAATTTAGACAAAACATACATATACCTTGAAGCCTATTTAGCTTTAATGATTTTCATTTTTTTTAAAAGAATTTCATTTGAGCTTAAATGCCCTATTTCCATGATTTTGTCGATTACATGACTCTTTACTCTCTATGTTTGGTGTTTACTCAGGATTTTTATTTCATGAGATTATATGAGCTTAATTGATATGTGAGTGTCGATGATCATGTGATTTTCATTTTTTCATGGATTCATTCATGTTTTATTCCTTACTTGAAGGATTTTGAACTTGTTTTCAAATATTATCTTTAAACTAGTCCTTATTCTTCAATTGGTAGTGATTTTCAAACTAGTTAAACTATTTTCAAGTTTTTTGAAAACCCCTACTAACTCAAGGGCGGACGGATGGGCGACCATGTCTTGTGAGCCTTATTGAAAATCTTCTTAACTTGTTCATGAATAGGGTGAATAGGTATGAGTTATACACTTGATCCTCATTATATTTTCAATTGGTATCATAATTGATATTTTCATGTTTGTATACTCATTTGTGTTTTTATATATATGTATGCTTCAAACTTCAAACAATATCAATTTCAATTGGTATTTACATTTTCATACATATATATGTAACTTGATTGTGCTTACAATATCTTTACTCCTTAAAGCACAAATTAATTTTTTTTGCTAAACTTGATTTACTCCTTAATGTCAATTATTTTTCAATTAGTATCTTATACAAGCTTATGCATTATTTTTATTGGTATTTCATAAAGGGGGAGAAAATTCATGTTTTATCTTTCAATTGGTATCTTTCAATCGATTTTATTTTCAATTGGCATCTTACTCATATTCTTTATGAAAAATATTTTGTGTCGGTATATGCTAACATTTTTAATATTGGTATCATGTTTCATTTTAAATTGGTATCTAGATTGATATGAGTTATGTTTACCTAAAACAATTTGATTTTTACTTTAAATTGGTTGCTACTTTTAATTGGTATCAAGATTTCCAATATATATATATATATATATATATATATATATATATATATATATATATATATTTTCAATTGGTATAAAAAACATACAATGTTTCATCTTCTCTTAATATCAAAATTTACAAGACATTTTAAATTGCTATCAAGATATTTTCAATTCGTATCTTTTATTATCTTAAAAATTTTGTTTACTTTCAATCGATATATTTTTCAATTGGTATCACATTGTTTTGATATGTATTGCTTATATGCAAGGGAAGCTTAACATCTTTTCTATATAAAGATTCATGTTGAGTGTATTTCATATTGAGGAGCTTGACCTCTCTTGTCTATGTTTTACACGCGTGTAGGGGAGCTTCACAACTCCTTTCATACATTATATATTATGCATTATGTGATTAGGGTTTAGTCATCTCTTTTTCATGTAATGCATGTATGCAGGGGGAGTTTACTTTACGTCTCTCGTCTTCATGAATGTACATCGCATATTCATCCTTCTTTTTTGATTTGACAAAAAGAGGAAGAATTTTTTTAAAGCTTTTTTATGCCCTTTGTTGATGATTTGACACAAAAAGGGGAGAGAAATTTGAAGTTTCATGTATGCATGTGTTGAGAATTTATATATGCATGTTGATGTCATTTATATGCATGTTTATTTTTTCAATTAGTATCAGAGCATATATGTTTTTTGTTTATGCAAAAAGGGGAGAAGTATTCTTTACTTATGCATATATGTGTTATTCGGTTTATGCATTTATTACATATCTTTATTGTTTATTGCTATGCATGAGTTAAGGGGAGCTTCTATGAAGCTTAGCTTTAATCCATGCATAAATAACTCCATGAGTTTTGTCATCATCAAAAAGGGGGGATTGTTGGCCCAGAGGCCCATCACTCTAGTTTTGATGATGATTAACTCATGTAGTTATAGTTTACTAATAATCTTGTGATATTTAGTTTCAGATATTTGATCAAGATAGGTGTTTAGCTTTAACAAAGGAGTTTTGGAGCTTTCACGTGTTGATTTAAGAGCTCGAGCGTCAAGATCGCATCTAGTACTCGGTTGGAGTCAAGCTCGTTGGATTGTGTTTGGATTGAGTCAACTTAGAGAAGGTGTTTTACAAGAAGACCTCGATTTGTTTAGTTTAAGATTGTTTAGATCTTGTGAAAAGAGTAGATAGTGTTTATATGCTCAAGTTCACATACACACACAAGTTTTAAAGTTTATTGGTTTTGGTTTTTAGCTTAACCGGTTTTTAGATTTCATGCCAAAAACATAGATGTAATATCTTTTATGTATATTGGATTCTATCCAAATAAAATATGCTTCAAAGTTGTTTCAATATCATATTTTTGTTTTCATGTGAGTTTTGGAGAAAACGGTTTTCCATTTCAAAAATCCAAGTTTGAAAAATACTGATTTTTTTAAAGCCTAATTTCACTATCACAAAAATAGTTCAAATATTTTATAATATGGGTTGAATTTTAGTCACACATATTTGTATTTTAAAGATCTTAAAAGAACTTGTTTTTGTGAAAATTTTGTAATTTTATGGGATTTAATTGGAATCAAAATACCTAAGTTTTTAATCCCTATAAAAACCCAGTCAGACTGACTGGCGGTCGACCGATGTGCACGGGACGTGCACAAATGCCAGCCTATTCGGCCAGTCAACCGCGCGGTCGACCGACTGAAAGCACCCCACTCTCGGGTGGGGCCGGTCGACCAGGCGGTCGACCGGAGGCACAACGGTCATAAAATTGACCGTTGGCCGGTTGACCAGGCGGTCGACTGGAAGGGCAATTCTGCCCTTTCTTGGCCGCCAATGGACAGATTTTTGAGAGGCTATATATATGCTTTCTCTTGATTTGTTTTGAATAAGATTTTACATGTGAAAAATCCTATCTTTACAAGTGTTTAACGACAAGTTTTTAAAAGAGTTTTTGGGCTAAAAGATTTTATCATTATTTGTTTTCAAGGGTTGGAGAATTCAAAGAAAAATAGAGTATTTGGGATATTGGTTTAGATCTTCATTTCTATCTTATTCTAGTTGTTTTTACAAGTATTTTTCTTTGTGATTTGATTTCCAAACAGCTTGTTTTTCTCACACTGGAGCTATCTATCTTTCCTATCCATTAGGATCTTGTTTTGGTGAGAAAATTGGTTTGTGGTTATTGAGACCACCAAGAGTTGTAACCTTCCTTGTATTTGTTGGCATCCCTCTTGTGTAGACGTGACTGTGGAGGTTGAGTTTGGTTGTGTTGGTATCCCTCTAAGTGTAAGGTGATTGAGGTTATTGTTTGGCTTTGAGCCTTATCCCTCTAGTGAGAGGTGATTGTTGTTTGGCTAAGTGCCATCCCTCTAAGTGTAGAGGTGATTGTTATTGTGCCTTGCCTCTTGTATAGAGGTTGTGTTTGTTGGAGAAAGGAGTTGTGTACTAGATTGTATTACCCAAATCCTCAGTGGAGGTTCCCTGTGTGGAAAGTCCTGTGTGAACGATAATATAGTGGAAATCCTTCTGTGTGAAGGCGGGACGTAGAGCAGGGGCTCGAACCTCGAAACATATCTTTGCATTTGCGATTGATCCACTATCTCTAAACTCTCTCATTTATATCTTGCATTGATTCATATTGTTCATATCATATATGCTTGATATTATTTGTGTACCTCACTTGTGTTGAACCAAGAGAGCTTTACATAGCACCTCAACTCTTATTTAGAGGAATTTAGAGGAGATAGTCTAGAGCCCTTCATGGGGAATTCGGCTACACTCTTTTGTTACACTAAGTGTGTTGCAATTTCTTTTTAATTCCGCACATTTGTCATTAGATTAGTCATACACTAGGTGTACTTTCAATTGGTATCAGAGCTTACGCTCCTGAGATTAGGTTTAACCACCTAGGAGTGAGATTTTGGTTAGCTAATCTATAATTGCATTTGCATACTTATTTGTTTACACACACTCATGAATTACCTTGCCCCTCCCATGTTTGATGTTTCTAACATCGATATGTGAAAACTTAGAATGAGTTCTTACTTAAAAACCTTAGGCTTGCATGTTTACCTTCCCGCTACTAAGAAATCTTATCTTGATAATAGCAAGCATATAGAGGCCAATGCACAAGCCCTAATGGCACTTAGATGCACTCATAACAAAGGATATTTATCTATGGTTTCTCATTGTAATTCCGCTTTTGCAGTGTGGAACACTTT
Organism: Agave tequilana; assembly: GCA_038442645.1. Taxonomy (NCBI): domain Eukaryota; kingdom Viridiplantae; phylum Streptophyta; class Magnoliopsida; order Asparagales; family Asparagaceae; genus Agave; species Agave tequilana. Next base: position 48,100 of record JAVJIF010014526.1, on the reverse strand, counting down.
GATCTCTCCAAAGCTTCAAACGTCAAAATATGTGGAGGAGGAATCTAGTAGAGATGAGTCCGACCAACATTGCTACATGGTCCAAGGATAAACTCGGATACTCAACTAGATGATTGTGCTACTTCTTCCGGTGATGATTATGTTGATGGCGATGCATTAAATGAAGAACTATCTCTTGTTTGTGAAAACCTATTAGAAAAATACTAACTTTTGAAAAAGAGAAGTCTTAAATTAAATAAAGAAAATAAAGATTTGTGTTCAAAACTTGGTTTGATTTTGCAAGAGAGGGATGAGATTTCTAATGAAAGGGACTCAATGAAATCTTAACTTAATCTTGCCCTAAATGAACAAAAAATCTTAAAAAGTACAAATAATTGTGATGAAGTTTTGAAGAAAAATGAGCTTCTATATTCAAAACTTGATTTTATTGTAAAAGAAAATCAATCTTTATAAAACAAAATTGCTTCTATTTCAAAAGAATTGGATTTGATTTCTAATGAAAATAAATCTTTGAAAAATGATTTAAACTCACATGTTTGCCATGCTTCACCATCTAGTGTACCTATTCTATGCTCCACCTCTTCTTCTATTATTAAAAATGACATAACTATGCTAAAGAAGAGTGTTGATTATTTGGGTTCCACTTTGAGCCAATGTGCTATGGATCATAAGAAATTGGAATCCATATTTCGCGAGAAACATGCTCCTCACATGCATGCACACCATACACAACATACACATGCTTATCATGCTTACACATATGATTCCGTGTATGCTCATGTGTACACTTGTACACATTGTGGACGTAAGGGCCACCTTGCATAGTTTTGTTATGATAGAGTACATAATGTAAATTTTGTAAATAATTTATTTGGGTTAGGAAAAGAGCTAACCCCCATGGACCCAATAGAGTATGGGTACTAAAATCCACCCCTATTATATTTGATGTAGGTGTAGGCTCTCACTTGACGTGAGGGCATTGGTGCCTTGATGGTGGATGCGTTCCGAGCTTAATGGTGACACTTTTGGATGCATCACTTTCATGGAAAGTTTGGTGGGAGGACCACCATCGTTTGGAGATATAGAGATGTGCCCTAATAGTTTTGGTAACTATCTCTAATTCCTTATTTGTTTACATGCTTGTAAATTATTGATTTTTAGCATGTTTTTAGTTTTTCATGAATATTATGTTAAATGCCATGATAATTAGACTTGTGACATACATATGTAGTATTTTGAGATACACCCATGTTTATATAGATTCATATTTTGTGTTCTCACTAATGTTTAACTACTTTGTATATGCTAGCTCTAAGACATGTGCATTTACTTAATGATCATATTGTTTATGACTTTTGTGCTTCATGTTTTGATTACTTGTTTAAATGTAGTTTTCATTAAAACTTGTGTTTATACTTGTACAACTAGTGAGCCACATTTGATTATTATATGTTTGTGCCTAATTGCTCATTTGTACCCATTAAATGTACTAGTATAGTCTAGTTTTGATGATTCTCGCGTTTCAACTTGTATTCCCTATTATTGGACATGTTTTTATGATAATGTGCTTAGCTTTATGTATATGATAATTTTGATAAAACTATTGGATATATATATATATATATATACTCTTGAGTCACTTGCTTTTTATGTAAATTTTTATTATGGACTCATTTGTGTTTGTGATATCTATGTATACTTCTAGTTTAGACAAAACATACAGATTCCTTGAAGCTTATTTAGCTTAATGATTTTCATTTTTTTAAAGGATTTTCATCTGAGCTTAAATGCCTTATTTTCATGATTTTGTTGATTACATAACTCTTTACACTCTATGTTTGGTGTTTACTCATGATTTTTATTTCATGAGGTTATAAGAGCTTTATTGATATGTGTGTGTCGATGATCGTGTGATTTTCATGTTTTCATGAATTCATTCACGTTTTATTCCTTACTTGAAGGATTTCGTACTAGTTTTCAAATATTATCTTTAAACTAGTCCTTATTCTTTAATTGGTAGTGATTTTCAAACTAGTTAAACTATTTTCAAATTATAATATTTGAAAACCCCTACCAACCCAAGGGCGGACGGATGGGCGACCATGCGTTGTGAGCCTTCTTGAAGATCTTCTTAACTTGTGTATGAATAGAGTGGATAGGTATGAGTTATACACTTGATCCTCATTATATTTTCAATTGGTATCACAATTGATATTTTCATGTTTGTATACTCATTTGTGTTTTTCTATATATGTATGCTTCAAACTTCAAACAGTATCAATTTCGATTGGTATTTACATTTTCATATATATATATGTGTGTGTGTGTGTGTGTGTGCGCGCGCGCGCGCGCTTACAATATCTTTACATCTTAAAGCACAAATTATGTTTATGCTAAGCTTGATTTACTCCTTAATGTCAATTATTTTTCAATTGGTATCTTATACAAGCTTATGCATTGTTTTTATTGGTATTTCATAAAGGGTGAGAAAATTCATGTTTTATCTTTCAATTGGTATCTTTCAATCGATTTTATTTTCAATTGGCATCTTACTCCTATTCTTTATGATGAAAAATACTTTGTGTCAGTATATGCTAACATTTTCAATATTGGTATCATATTTTATTTTAAATTGGTATCTATATTGATATGAGTGTTGGCCCGAAGGCCCATCACTCTAGTTTTAATGATGATCAACTCATGCAGTTATAGTACTAATGATCTTGTGTTTAATTAGTGACAGATTTATGATCAAGATCTTAGTAGGTGCATAGCTTCAACAAAGGATTTGAAGTCAAGTTTTGGAGCTAGCACGGTTTGATCCAAGAGCCATTGGATCGTGTTTGGACCAAGTCAAGAAGATGAGAAGGCTTCAAGTGAAGACTTCAAGAAGATGAAGACTTGTGTCTAGGTTTGTTTTATAAGTTTTTATTTTTAGATAAAATGAAAAGGATAGAGTAGTTGGTGGATTGCTCAAGTACATACACACACACTCTTGATAGTTTGTTTTTATAAAAGATTTTCAATTTTAGAAAATACATGTTTGGTTTTTGGAATTTCTTATACACATGTTTTATCCAAAACCAAGTTTAGAGCTTAATGTCAAAAACATAGATATTTCACCATATTTGTGTAGTGGATCATATCCATACACTCTATGCTTTCAAAGTTGTTTAAATATCTTGTTTTTGTATTTGGAGATGTTTTGGAAAAACAAAGTTTGGAAAAATAAGTTTGGGAAAATACTGTTTTTTCGTTTGAGCTAATATTTCTAACTTACAAAAATAGTCCAAATCTTTTATAACATGCCTTAATTTTGTGCAAGCATGTTTGTCTATCAAAGTATATTGGTAAAACTATTTTTGTAGATTTTTCAGTATTTATGGGATTTTATTTGAACCAAAAAGACCAAGTTTTAAATCCCTTACAGTTCTGTCCTGGCTATAGCCGGTCGACTGACGTGCACAGACGTGCACGCCAGTTTTGGCAGGAGGGCCGGCCGAGCGACCCGGTCGACCGTCCAGAGAGCTCTGCTCTCTGGAAAGGCCCCGGTCAACCGACCGGTCGACCGGACAGAGAGACTTGCTCTCTGTATCCTGGCTCGGTCGACCGACCGGTCGACCGATGGCACAACGGTCTGAAATATGACCGTTGGCCGGTCGACCGGGCGGTCGACCGACAGGCTTGACAGACCCCAATGGCTAGTTTTTCTAGCCCTATAAATTTGGGGGTTTGGGCATTGTTTTTCTCTAAGATTTCTAGTGGACTTTGAGCCAGTTTTTCCCACTTCTTTAAAAGAGTTTTCTTTACTAAATTGAGAGCTAATACTTCCAATCAAAAGGGAGTTTATCAAGAGTGATTAAAAGAGATTTTCTTGAGTTTTCCTCCACCATCTCTTTCCTTGTTTTCTCACACAAACACTTGAGCAACCCATTGATTATTCATCTTATAGGAGTGTTGTAGTGAGATAGTTTTTAGGTGATCAAAGTGTTGTGATCACCAAAGACTTGTTCTTTGTTTCTTGAGGAGGCGGACGAGTGCGTTCGCGGTTGTTTCGAGTTCGTGTGTGAACTCTTGTTTGAGGTGCGGCCTCGGCGAGCCGGTGGGCTTGCGGTGTGTACGGGACTAGAGAGTCCGAGGGATTGTAGGTGTTGTGGCACCGAGGAGTGATCCATTGGGATCAAGCATAGTGGAAATCCTTCGTGTGTCGAAGGCGGGGATGTAAAGCAAGTGTGCTCGAATCTCGAAACAAATCCCTTGTGTTTGCGATTGCTCACTCTCTCTCTCTTTGTCTCTTGTTTATATCTTGCATGCTTTTATTGTGCTTATCCTTACATGCTTGATATTCATATTGTGCTTTATTGATATACTTGCTTGGGGATTGTTTGGTAACACTTGTATTCAACCAAGAGAGCCAACGCGACACCTCAACCCTTATCAAGGGGAATCTAGAGGAGTTTGTCCAGAGCCCTTCATGGGGAATTCGGCAACACTCTTGTGTTATACGTGGTGTTTAGTGTAAGAGTTTTGTCTAGGTCATAATAGTTTTTAATTCCGCATTATTTGACATTAAGTGACCATTAGATTAGCCATCACCTATTCACCCCCCTCTAGGTGATCTTCAATGAGTTATGTTTACCTAAAACAATTAGGTTTTTACTTCAAATTGGTTGTTACTTTCAATTAGTATCAAGATTTTCAATATATATATATATATTTTAATTGGTATCAAATACATACAATGTTTCATCTTCTATTAATATCAAAATTTATAAGACATTTGAAATTAGTATCAAGATATTTAAATTGGTATCCTTTATTATCTTAAAAATTTTGTTTACTTTCAATTGATATATTTTTCAATTGGTATCACATTGTTTTAATATTTATTGCTTATATGCAAGGGAAGTTTAACATCATTTCTTTATATAGATTCATGTTGAGTGTATTTCATATTGAGGAGCTTGACCTCTCTTCTCTATGTTTTACACGTGCGTAGGGGGAGCTTCACGTCTCCTTTTATATATTGTATATTATGCGTTATGTAATTAGGGTTTAGTCATCTCTTTTTCATGTAATGCATGTATGCGGGGAGAGTTAACTTTACGTCTCTCCTCTTCATAAATGTATATCGAATATTCATCCTTCTTATTTGATTTGACAAAAGAGGAAATTTTTTTTAAGCTTATTTATGCCCCTTTGTTGATGATTTGACAAAAAGAGGGAGAGAAATTTAGAGTTTCATGTATGCATGTGTTGAGAATTTATATATGCATGTTGATGTCATTTATATGCATGTTTATTTTTTCAATTAGTATCAGAGCATATATGTTTTTGTTTATGCAAAAGGGGAGAAGTATTCTTTACTTATACATATATGTGTTATTTGTTTTATGCATTCATTACATATCTTTATTATTTATTGCTATGCATGAGTTAAGGGGGAGCTTCTATAAAGCTTAAGTTTATCCATGCATATATAACTCCATGAGTTTTGTCATCATAAAAAAAGGGGAGATTGTTGGCCCAGAGGCCCATCACTCTAGTTTTGATGATGATTAACTCATGTAGTTATAATTTACTAATAATCTTGTGATATTTAGTTTCAGATATTTGATCAAGATATTAGTAGGTGTTTAGCTTCAACAAAGAAGTTTTGGAGCTTTGACGTGTTGATTTAAGAGCTCGAGCGTCAAGATCGCATCTAGTACTCGGTAGGAGTCAAGCTCGTTGGATCGTGTTTGGATCGAGTCAACTTGGAGAAGGAGTTCTACAAGAAGACCTCGGTTTGTTTAGTTTAAGATTGTTTAGATCTTGTGTAAAGATTAGATAGTGTTTATATGCTCAAGTTCACATGCACACACAAGTTTTAAAGTTTATTTGTTTTGGCTTTTGGTTTAACCGATTTTTGGATTTCATATCAAAAACATAGATGTAATATCTTTTATATATATTGAATTCTATCCATATACAATATGCTTCAAAGTTGTTTCAATATCATGTTTTTTTATCCATATGAGTTTTGGAGAAAACGGTTTTCCATTTCAAAAATTCAAATTTGGAAAATACCAATTTTGTTTAAAGCCTAATTTTTATATCACAAAAATAGTTTAAATAGTTTGTAATATGTGTTGAATTTTAGTCACACATATTTGTATTTCAAATATCTTAAAAGAACTTATTTTTGTGAATTTTTTGTGATTTTATGGGATTTAATTGGAATCAAAATACCTATTTTTAATCCCTATAAAAACCCTGCCAGACTGACTGGCGGTCGAAGGACCAGTGGTCGGTCGACCGGCACGGTCGACCGATGTGCACGGGACGTGCACAAAGGCCAGCCTATTCGGCCGGTCGACCGACTGAAAGCATCCCACTCTCGGGTGGGGGCCGGTTGACTGGGCGGTCGACCGATGGCTTTGGACGGTCGACCGGAGGCACAACGGTCATAAAAATGACCGTTGGCTGGTCGACCGGGCAGTTGACCAGAAGGGCAATTCTGCCCTTTCCTGGCTGCCAATGGGCAAATTTTTGAGAGGCTATATATATGCCTTCTCTTGAGTTGTTTTGAATAAGATTTTATAATAGAAAAATCCCTATCTTTACAAGTGTAACCGCAAGTTTTTAAAAGAGTTTTTGGGCTAAAAGATTTTATCTTTATTTGTTTTCAAGGGTTGAAAAATTCAAAGAAAAATAGAGCATTTGGGATATTAGTTTAGATCTTCATTTTTATCTTATTCTGGTTGTTTTCTCAAGTATTTTTCTTTGTGATTTAATTTCTAAACACCTTGATTTTCTCATACTTGAGCTATCTATCTATCCTATCAATTAGGATCTTATTTTGGTGCGAAAATTAGTTTGTGATTGTTGAGACAACCAAGAGTTGTAACCTTTCTTGCATTTGTTGGCATCCCTCTTGTGTAGATGTGATTGTGGAGGTTGAGTTTGGTTGTGTTGGTATCCCTCTAAGTTTAGAGGTGATTGAGGTTAGCCTTATCCCTTTAGTGAGAGGTGATTTTGTTTGGCTAAGTGTCCATCCCTCTAAGTGTAGAGGTAATTGTTATTGTTCCTTACCTCTTGTGTAGAGGTTGTGTTTGTTAGAGAGAAGAGTTGTGTACTCCTAGATTGTATTACCCAAATCCTCAGTGGAGGTTCCCTGTGTGGGAAGTCCTGCGTGGACGATATAGTAAAATCCTTCTATGTGAAGGCCGGGACGTAGAGCAGTGGCTCGAACCTCGAAACATATCTTTGTGTTTACGATTGATCCACTATCTCTAAACTCTCTCTTTTATATCTTGCATTGATGCATATTGTTCATATCTTATATGCTTGGTATTGTTTGTGTGCCTCACTTGTGTTGAACCACGAGAGTTTTACATAGCACCTCAACTCTTATTTAGAGGAATTTAGAGGAGATAGATCAGAGCCCTTTATCGGAAATTCAGCTACACTCTTTGATTACACAAAGTGTGTTGCGATTTGTTTTTAATTCCGCTTCATTTGTCATTAGCTTAGCCATACACCTATTCACCCCTCTAGGAGTACTTTCAATTGGTATCAGAGCCACGCTCCTGATATTAGGTTTAACCACCTAGGAGTGAGATCTTGGTTAGCTAATCTATAATTACATTTGCACACTTATTTGTTTACACACACACTCATAGATTACCTTGCCCCTCCCATGTTTGATGTTTCTAACATCGATATGTGAAAACTTAGAATGAGTACTTACTTAAAAACCCTAGGGTTGCATGTTTACCTTGCCGCTACCAAAAAATCTTATCTCGGTAATAGCAAGCATATAGAGGCTAATGCACAGGCCCTAATGGCACTTAGATGCACTCTTAATAAAGGATATTTATCTATGGGTTCTCATTGTGATTCTGCTTTTGCAGTATGAAACACTTTGACCTCTCTAAAGGTTCAAACGCCAAAATATGTGGAGGAGGAATTTAGTGGAGATGAGTCTGACCAACATTGCTATATGGTCCAAGGGAATGACTCCCTTGAGGTAATCTCGGATACTCAACTAGTTGATAGTGCTAGTTCTTCCGGTGATGTGATGCCGATGCATTAAATGAAGAACTATCTATTGTTTGTGAAAACCTATTAGAAAAGTACCAACTTTTGAAAAAGAAAAGTCTTAAATTAAATAAAGAAAATAAGGATTTGTGTTCAAAACTTGATTTGGTTTTGCGAGAGAGGGATGAGATTTCTAATGAAAGGGACTCATTGAAATCCCAACTTAATCTTGTCCTAAATGAAAACAAAATCTTAAAAAGTAAAATAATTGTGATGATATTTTGAAGAAAAATGAGGTTCTATCTTCAAAACTTGATTTTGTTGTAAAAGAAAACCAATCTTTGAAAAACAAAATTGATTTTCTTTCAAAAGATTGGATTTGATTTCTAATGAAATTAAATCTTTGAAAAATGATTTAAACTCACATGTTTGCCATGCTTTACCATCTAGTGTACCTATTACATGCTCCGCCTCTTCTTGTATTATTGAAAATGATATAACTATGCTAAAGAAGAGTGTTGATTGTTTGGGCTCCACTTTGAGCCAATGTGCTATGGATCACAAGAAATTAGAATCCATATTTCGCAAGAAACATGCTCCTCACATGCATGCACGCCATACACGGCATACACATGCTCATCATGCTCACACACATGATTCCATGTATGCTCATGTGTACACTTGTACACATTGTGGACGTAAGGGCCACCTTGCAAAGTTTTTATTATGATAGAGTACATAATGTAAATTTTGTAAATAAATTTATTTGGGTTAGGAAAGGAGCTAACCCCCATGTACCCAATAGAGTATGGGTACCAAAATCTACCCTTATTTAATTTGATATAGGTGTGGGTTCTCACTTGATGTGAGGGCATTGGTGCCTTAATGGTGGATGGGTTCCAAGCTTAATGGTGACACCTTTGGATGCATCACTTTCAAGAAAAGTTTGGTGAGAGGACCACCATGATTTGGAGATATAGAGATGTGCTCTAATGGTTTTAGTAATTATCTCAAACTCTTTATTTGTTTACATGCTTTTAAATTGTTGATTTTTAGCATGTTTTTAGTTTTTCATGATTGTTATGTTAAATGCCATGATAATTAGACTTCTGATATACGTATGTAGTATTTTGAGATACACTCATGTTTATATGGATTTATATTTTGTGTACTCGCTAGTGTTTAACTACTTTGTATATGCTAGCTCTAAGACATGTTCATTTACTTAATGATCATATTGTTTATGATTTTGTGCCTCATGTTTTGATTACTTGTTTAAATGTAATTTTCATTAAAACTTATGTTTATACTTAAACAACTAGTGAGCCACATTTGATTATTATATATTTGTGCCTAATTGCTCATTTGTACCTATTAGATATACTAGTATAATCTATTTTTAATGATTCTCGCATTTCAACTTGTATTCCCTATTTTTGGACATGTTTTTATGATAATGTGTTTAGCTTCATGTATATGATAATTTTGTTAAAACTATTGGATATACATGTATACCCTTGAGTCACTTGCTTTTTATGCATATTTTTATTATGAACTCATTTGTGTTTGGGATATGTTTGTATATTTCTACTTTAGACAAAACATACATATACCTTGAAGCCTATTTAGCTTTAATGATTTTCATTTTTTTTTAAAGGAATATCATTTGAGCTTAAATACCCTATTTTCATGATTTTGTCGATTACATGACTCTTTACACTCTATGTTTGGTATTTACTCATGATTTTTGTTTCATGAGGTTATATGAGCTTTATTGATATGTGAATGTTGATGATTGTGTGATTTTCATGTTTTCATGAATTCATTTATGTTTTATTACTTGCTTGAAGGATTTCGTACTAGTTTTCAAATATTATCTTTAAACTAGTCCTTATTCTTCAATTGGTAGTGATTTTCAAACTAGTTAAACTATTTTCAAATTATAATTTTTGAAAACCCTACCAACCCAAGGCAGACGGATGGGCGACCATGCCTTGTGAGCCTTATTGAAAATCTTCTTAACTTGTGCATGAATAAGGTGGATAGTACACCTACAGATGAAGGAAAGTACGCCTATTTTATAACATCTCAATGCTTTTAATAAAATTTTAAGTGACTTGTTGGCTCTAGAGGTTAAGCTAGAAGAAAAAGACAAAGCTCTTCTGTTACTCTCTTCTCTTTCGTCAAGTTATGACTACTTGATGACCACCATCATGTATGATAAGAAGAACTTAAAGTTAGAAGATGTCAGGCAGATGCTCCAAAGTAACGAGCTGGTGAAGAAGACAGATTCTACAGAGGAGGCCTCAGGATTAGTTGTCAAGGGATAGAGGGGAAGATTAAAGAGTAGGGGACCCAAAAGGGATCAGAGACTTATAGCAGTCTCTCTTGCTACTTTTGCAAGAAACCAGGGCATATCAAGAAAAATTGTATGAAATACAAGGAGATGCTGAAGAGGAAAGACGACAAGGATTCTGATGGGACTAGCACCGGTGGAAAGTCAGATTAAGCTGGGGTTGTCGAACAAGCAGATGAGGATCCATGTGATGTCTTGACGACTGAATCAGGAAAAGGTAAATATTTAGATGCTTGGTTACTTGACTCGGGGTGCACATACCACATGTGCCAAAAAAAGGAGTGATTCAGTACTTGCATGCCTTATGATGGAGGCTCTTTCCTGATGGATAATGACGCCATGTGCAAGACTGTTGGCATCAGAAACCCCCGTATGAGGATGTTTGATGGACAAGTTCGAACCCTCATGAATGTTTGACACATTTCAGATTTAAAGAAGAATCTTCTCTCGTTGGGAGCTTTGGAAGCTCGAGGATGCAAGTTTTCTTGTGCAGATGGAGGAATCAAAGTTACTACAGGCTCCATGATGATTCTCAAAGGAGAATGAACAACAAACTTATACAAGTTGACAGGAAGCATTACTGTTGGTGATGCTTCAGCAGCAACAAAGATGGAGGATATAACAAGACTTTGGCACATGTGTCTTGGACACATGAGCGAGGTCTTCACACCCTACACAAAAGGAGTGCTTTACCAGTATGAAATATTACAAACATGATCTTTGTAAATTTTGCAACATAGGTAGGCAACATAGAGTAGCTTTCTCTATATCACAACACAAGACACAGGGCTTGATAGTTTTTGTACACACAGATATGTGGGGACCTGCGCCAGTATCATCCATTTGGGGTGCTAGGTACTATATTACATTCATAAATTATTTTTCAAGAAAAATTTGGGTATACTTCTTGAAGCAAAAATTGAAAGTATTTCAAAAGTTCAAGGAGTGAAAAACTATGGTGAAAAATCAGACGGGGCGAAAGGTGAAAGTCTTGAGGTCCGATAATGGAGGCGAGTACACCTCCAAAGAATTCAAAGATTACTCAGCAAGTAAGGGCATCAGACACCAGCTAAGTATTCCAAGGCGACCAGAACAGAACAGAGTAGCAGAGCGCATGAATCTGACATTTATAGAGCATGCCCGCAATATCAAATTACAGGCTGACATGTCAAAAGGATTTTGGTCAGAGGCCGTGAATCATGCGAGTTATCTGTTAAATAGGTCACCATCAACAACTATTAATCTACAGATCCCAGAGGACATATGGTGAGGAAAGTCTATAGACTATTCAACCTTATAGATTTCGGTTGCTCGACGTTAGTTTGGTTAATAGTCAGAAAAGAAACAAACTGGAGTTCAAGTCTAAGAAATGTATCTTCATCGGATTCACCAAAGAAGTCAAGAGTTTCAAAATTTGGGATCCCGAGACAAGAAGCGCCTTTACTAATAGAGATGTGGTCTTTGACAAAGAATCAATGTTGCAAGAAAAGTCAGAGACAGAGCATAAAGCGCAAGGTGGAGCTTCAGACAGTTCGATAGACACTTATGAATAGGAAATAGAGTTCTCAGAGAGCCCTCAAGTGCCTGAAGGGACAGAAAAGGAATCCTCATATTTAGATGGAAATGACAGAAAGCTACTCAAGAGCAACTTAGACCGTTGAGGCGATCAGTAAGAGTTACGGTGCTGCCAACAAGGTATGGCTTAGAAGATGATCATGTTTCTTTCACATTAGTAACTGAAGCAGGAAATCCTGACAGTTACAGGGAAGCGATCAAGGCAGATGACCACAACAAGTGGATTACAGCCATGGAACAAACTATGGAGTCTTTGGACAGAAACCAAATATGAACATTAGTCGATTTTTCAAAGGACTCCAAGGCAATAAGTTGTAGATGGGTCTTTCGCAAGAAGGATAATGAACAGTACAAGGCAAGGTTAGTTGCCAAGAGATATGATCAAAAGGAGGGTATTGACTACAATGAGACCTTCTCTCCTGTAGTCAAGCATACATTTATTTGGCTGTTATTGGCGATTATTGTTCAGCTTGATCTAGAGTTAGAGCAGATGGATGTCAAAATAGTGTTTCTACATGGTAAGCTGGAGGAGAAAATATACATGAAATTGTTGGCCCAAAGGCCTATCACCCTAGTTTTGATGATGATCAACTCATGAAGTTATGTTTACTAATGATCTTGTGTTTAATTAGTGACAGATTCATTATCAAGATCTTAGTAGGTGCATAGCTCAACAAAGGATAAAATATCAAGATTTCGAGCTAGCACGGTGTGATCCAAGGAGCTTTTGGATCAAGCTTGGACCAAGTCAAGAAGATGAGAAGACTTCAAGTGAAGACTTCAAGAAGATGAAGACTTGTGTCTAGGTATAAGATTTTGTTTTAGATAAAATGTAAAGGATAGATAGCTGGTGGATTGCTCAAGTATATATCACACACACACTCTTGATAGAATTGTTTTCATAAAAGATTTTTTGGTTTAGAAAAGATTTTTCATTTTGGAAAAATACAAGTTTGGTTTTTGGTGTTTCTCATGTACTTATCTTTTAACCAAAACCAAGTTTAGAGCTTTATGACAAAAACATAGATATTTCATTATGATTGTGTAGTGGATCATATCCATACACACTATGCCTTAAAAGTATATCTTGTTTTTGTATTTGATGAAGATTTGAAAAAATATGTTTTGGAAAATATTGTTTTAGAAAAATACAGTTTTTATCATGGGCCAAATATTTTCAAGTTACAAAAATAGTCCAATCTTTTATAACATGCCTTGATTTTGTGCAAGCATGTTGGTATATCAAAGTATATTGGTAAAACTATTTTGTAGATTTTTATGTATTTTATGGGATTTTATATGAGCCAAAAAGATAAATTTTTTATCCCAGAAAAACCTGTTTCAGGCTTCAGCCAAGTCGACTAGTCAACTTAACTAGTCGACTAATCCTGAAGTCGGTCGACCGGGCCGGTCGACCAATGTGCACAGACGTGCACGCCTGTGTGTACTGGTGGTCGGTCGACCGTGCCGGTCGACCGCTCCAGAGAGCAGTGCTCTCTGGAAAGTTCGGTCGACCGTGGCTCCAACGGTCAGAAATCCGACCGTTGGCGGTCGACCGGCAGTACTGACAGATCCCAACTGCTATATTTTTCTGGCCTATAAATTGGGGGTCTTGTCATTGTTTTGACACAAGATTTTGGAGTCTCTTAGAGCCAGTTTTTCCCAGACTTTTTAAAGGGTTTTCTCCACAAAATAGAGAGCAAATATTTCCTATCTAAAGGGAAGTTTTATCAAGAGTGTTAAAAGAAAGTCTTTGAGTTTTTCCTCCACCTTTCACATCCTTGTTTTTCTCACACCACACTTGAGCATCCATTGATTATACATCCTATATGTGTGTTGTAGTGAGAGTACTTTAGGTGATCAAAGTGTTGTGATCACCAAAGATCTTTTCTTTGTTCTTTGAGGAGACGAGCAAGTGTGCTCGTCGTTGTTTTGAGTTCGGGTGCGGACTCGGTTGTTTGAGGTGCGGCCTCGGCGAGCCGGTGGGCTTGCGGTGTGTACGGGACTAGAGAGTCCGAGGGCTTGTAGGTGTTGCGGCACCGAGGAGAGATCCATTGGGATCTTGCATAGTGGAAATCCTTCGTGTGTCGAAGGCGGGGATGTAGAGCAAGTGTGCTCGAACCTCGAAACATACCCTTGTGTTTGCGATTGCCATTTCTCTCTCTCTTTGTCTCTTTTATATCTTGCATGCTATTACTTGTCTTATCTTTACATGCTTGATATACATTGTGCTTCATAGATATATATACTTGCGTGGGATTGTTGCTAACACTTGTATTCAACCAAGAGAGCCAACGCGGCACCTCAACCCATTCAAGGGGAATCTAGAGGAGTTTGTCCAGAGCCCTTCACGGGGAATTCGGCAACACTCTTTGGTTATACGTGGTGTTTAGTGTAAAAGTTTTAATTAGGTCATAATTATTTTTAGCTTCCGTATTATTTGCATCATTCATCATTAAGTGACCATTAGATTAGCCATCACCTATTCACCCCCCCTCCAGGTGATTTACAGAAATAACCTGAATGTTATATTCAAGAAGGTAAAGAAAACAAGGTGTGTCTTCTAAATAAGTCCCTCTATAGACTTAAGCAGTCTCCCAGGCAGTGGTAATGGTTCGACTCTTTCATAATCAAGGCAGATATAACCGATGTGAGTATGATAGTTGTGTCTATTTTAAGCAGAGTGATGATCCGACATATTTACTATTATATGTGGATGATATGCAGATTGCTGCGAGAAACAAGACGCATGTTCAGAAGCTTAAAACTCAGCTCAAGAAGGAATTTGATATGAAGAATTTGAGAGAAGTCAAGAAGATCTTAAGTATGGAGATCACTCAAAACAGAGGCTCAGACGGACTTTAGATATCCTAGGAGAACTATGTTCTCAAGGTGTTGGAGAGATTCAACATGACAGAATTAAGACCAATCACTACTCCTTTGGCAGGTCATTTTAAATTATCCTCTAAGTCGTGTCCATAATCACCAGAAGAGGAGGAGATGTGTCAAGTACCATATGCTAATACGATGAGATTACTTATGTATGCTATGGTCTCCACTAGGCCTGACTTAGCCTATGCAGTTAGTACAGTAAGTCGGTTCATGTTAAATCCAGGAAAGCAACATTAAAAAGATGTGAAGTGGATGTTACAATATCTGCGAAGGACTGCGAGACTAAACTTGATGTTTCAAAGATTGGAAATGGAGACACCTAGGGTACTACAGGCTATATTGATGCAGATTATGCAGGTGATCTTGATCAGCGAAGATCTACGAGAGGCTATGTGTTCGTAATAGCTGAGTGCGTCATTAGTTGGAAGGCAGAGTTGCAAGATACACTTGCTCTTTTAATAACAGAGGTGGAGTATATGGCTGCAGTTGAGGCATGAAGGAAGCTTTGTGATTGAGAGGATTGATTGAGACGTTCAGTATCATACAGGATTCAGTTTAGATTCATTGCGACAGTCAGAGTGCGATTCATCTCGCTAAGGATCACAGGTATCACAATCGGATGAAGCACATTGATATGAGGTATCACAAGATACGTTAGTGGGTCGTGGATAATAAGGTGATCGATTTGGTAAAGATCAGCATGAAAAAGAATCCAACACATATGATGATGAAGACTATCCCAGTAGAGAAGTTCAGAGCATCTCTAAACTTCATCAAGCTTCTCCAAAGGTAAAGTGATGAACGGGCTCTTGGGAGAAGCCATGTGAAGTCTCAAGGGGAGAGAAAGCAAGGCGAATGAAGCAGGGGCCAAGTTTCTATGAAGAGACTCAATGAACATGAGTCAAGATGGAGATTGTTAATATTTGGAGTGCCTCATATTCATTAGAGAAGAATCAATGATCAGGTGGAAGTGTTACATGCTTCA
The DNA here is from genome assembly GCA_038442645.1 of Agave tequilana. Classification (NCBI taxonomy): domain Eukaryota; kingdom Viridiplantae; phylum Streptophyta; class Magnoliopsida; order Asparagales; family Asparagaceae; genus Agave; species Agave tequilana. The sequence goes on along the minus strand of JAVJIF010014526.1, from coordinate 32,270 downwards.
GAAATCAAGTACGGACATGTACATGATCTGTGCATAATGATTTGTCGACTAATAGGTGATATTAGTCGACTAGGCTATAGGCTAGTCGACTAATACTTAGGCGTAGTCAACTAGGCCTTGCAACAGTAATTTGGGTTCTCAGATTGTGTTACAGTAGTCGACTAGGTTTTGGGTATAGTTGACTAATACTTGGTAGTAGTCGATTAATAATTTGCCCTAGTCAACTAATGTTGAGTTCTGGCAGTTTTCTAATAGGTTCAATTTCCAGAATTGGATTTGGGTTTTCTTCTTTTTCTGAGGTGGTGCTGATTGGATTGTTAAAGTTTGTCTTGGACTAGGATCATCCAAGTGCCTATATAAACCCCTTGGGGTGCCTTTTAAAGATATGTCAAGAATTAAAGAGAAATTCAGATTTTTACCATTGAGAGTTATGAGAGAGATCTTCTTATAATTCTTGTATTTTCTTCTCTGTTTTCAATAAATATTTCTCCCCTCCCCCCCTGTGGACATAGATACATTGCCGAACCACGTTAAATCTGGTGTTTTTAAGTTGTGTGTTGATTTAATCTCAATTACTTGCTACTGGTAAATGGTTTTTAAATACAAGATTTTTGGAGTTTGGTTGGCTCGGTCGACCGCATGTAGAGCTAGTATTTATTGTTCTGCCAGTCGACTGCCCGGTCTATTAGATGTGTAATGGCTTGTGCATGTTTCAAGCTGTGCATGTCGATCGACTGACCAGTCAATCGTAATATTACATTGCTCTTTGTTTGTCAATATCGACCGACCTACTAGTCGATTGACTAAGATGTAGAAGCTCTCTGTTAGAGCAGTCAACAGAGCTGCCGACCGAGTGGTCGATCAATGTCCTCAACGGTTATTCTTCTAGCCTTAGTCGGTTGACCGACAGAGGGATTAGTGCCCGTCTTTGCCTTAAACGGCTATGTTTTGATTTGGATTTTTCTGGTTTATCTCTAAATGGCTATTTTGAGTTTTTTTTGTCTATTTTGGTCCTCTATAAATAGGAGTACTGGAGAAAATCTTATAAACTAGTGCTAAACACTTGATCATTTTCTTAGTAGTTTTGAAAAGATTTAGCAAAAGAAATGTTTTTCAAGTTTAGAGCCAACAATTTCAAATCTTCTCTTTGCTTTAAGTTATACTTCAAATCCAATAGAACGTTTCTTACCTACACAATCTTGAGCTTCCATTATCTACTCCAAGATTATAGGATTGTGTTGTTGAGCATTTTCAATCTTGAAGAGATCACCATTTCTATAGTATTGTTGAAGGTTGTAGAGGTTGAGGCCTCGGTAGAGCTTGCAAGCTCGAGTGTTGCTCCAGATCTTATAGGATCGGACGTCGCTTGTAAGAGAGTCAAGTTTAGTAGAAATTCTTCATTGCTGTGAAGGCTGGGACGTAGAGCAAGTGACTCGAATCTCAAAAAATATCTTGGTGTTTGCATTCGAAACTCTCTCTACCTCTCTCAACTCAACTCTCTTTACTTGTGCTAATGCTTGCTTATTGCTTTGCATATTATGTCAGCAAGTTTATAATTCTGTGTTGTTTATCATATTTGTCATTTGTGTTAGCTTTCACCTATTCACACCCCTAGGTGATTTCAATCTATAGTTATGGATTAGGTTCAACTGGTCAAGGTCAAGGTTTAGTCGGCCCAGGGAAATGACGTAGACAAGGAAGCGAATGACACCGACTAAATCTCGTAATAGTGTCAACGAACCCTAAATGATACCTTTAGATATGATAATATTCGAATCCATGAGCAAAACAACTCAAATCCACGAGTAAAGATAAACAACTCGAATCTATGAGAAATTGGAGAGAAAAAAAAACTCAATATCATTGATCAAAGTTCATTGAATCAAATTACAAAGATACAATGGCATTAAATAGGCTTAAAAGTAGAAGTCTATCCTAACTAGGAAACTAGAAATAAATAAAGAAAATGAAACAATTTAGAATCCAAATTGGACCTGAAAACAAACTCCTAAACAAAATCAGATTTTCTAATACAGAGGTCGGTTGGTAGGATTAGTCGACTAATGGAAGTGATTAGTCGATTAAGGACAAGTTCAGAAAATTTATAACTCTCTGTTTAACATATTACTCGTCTACTAAGATTGGATTAGTTAATTAATGAGAGGGATATTCGACTATTCTTGTAGATTACTCAACTAATTAGAATCTCGCTGCTGCTGCTGCTTTTCTTCCTATATAAGTCCCCCCTCTTCAAAAGAATTCGCCCTGGAGTTCCAATCAATGGAACCAAGAACGATGCCATCTTAAGCAAACTTCGCTTGAGAAAAAGTGTGATCCCAAAATCTTTGATCTGGCCCGAAGAGCTTTCAAAGTGCAATTGACAATAGAACTTGGTACACCGTGTAGAACATTTATAGTTGTATTACATGAGATAAAGGGCATCACCTTAGAAAAGTTGAATCTTTTCCACTTGTAACTCGATAAGTCATACATCTCGTTATAGCTATAGGTCAATGATGGATCATGCTTTAGCGCGCCTATGTGCCAATAGTCAGTGCTATGAACTTGAAGAATTTAAAGTTTTCATCTCTAGCACTTACCTTTCGTATGAAAGGATCTTCGAAACCATGAAGAATAGATGCACCATGATGTTGAATATCTCTCAAGGGTGATAATTCTTCCAGAAGCTCATCACGAACAACTTCTCTGAACTCTTTCAACAATAATTTCATCTTCTTGGGAACTTTAGCTGTTGGAGAAACTTCTTTTTGACAACTAAAGCAAGGCTTTGCTTTGTTTCCTTTGATCCCATCAAAAACTCGCCTTGATTGCATATGGATATGAACTTAGGCTTGTCTTCTTCTATATAATTTGGAATAGATGGAATAGGCTTCATAATCAAATTGTCGTCATCAAGAGATTTTGCTTTACTGAAAACCATTTGAGGTTTCTGAATGAAAGTAACATCAGTTTTCATCTGATTGTTGATTGCAGGCATGTCAGTCGATGATGAATCTCTCTTGGTTGACTGCTCTTTAATTGGGGATTGCTGATGTTGCTCTGCTATCTCATTCGATCGATAAATGAAAGTTCACCTAGAGGGGGCTGAATAGGTGAAGTGCTAATCAAATGTGAAAATTAAAAATAATGGCTAATAAAAACTAACACAAATATAGATTTCAAATACTGAAGACAAATTCCCTATGAAAAGCTCTAGAACTTCTCCTCTAAGTTCCTCTTGTATAAAAGTTGAGGTGCTTCGATTTCTCTCCTGGAACAAACAAGTGGAAGAATAATAGCAAGTGCATACGAATAAGCAATAAGATCAATGCAAGATATAAAAAAGAGTAGGGTTGAGTAGAGAGATAGACGAACACAAATCAGAGGATATGTTTCGATATTCGAGCCACTTGCTCTACGTCCCCACCTTCACCGCGTGAAGGATTTCCACCATCTCTATGGAGGAACTCCACAAAAGATACAAACTTCAATCCTCTATATAAGAGGGGGCACAAACTCAATGCACAAAGAAAATCACCTCTACACAAGATAGAGGGCACAAAGCTAAGGCACAAGTTTACTACACTTGGTGATCACAAAGATCACAAACCAAAATCTTACAAATTGTAGAATCGTTTAAGGATAAATTTTGTAATGAGAGCTCAAGCTTGTAAGAAAACAAAGATTTTGAAAATAAAGCTCTTGAGAAAACAATTGAAAGAACTTCTATGAAGATATATAAACTTGAAGAGCAAAAATTGTATTTCCCAAAAATTTCTTTTCTTTGATTTTCTAAAGCTTTGAATCACTTGAAAAGATATGGATTTGAAGCTCAAAAACTTGTTGAAAACTCTTTTAAAATAGGCAAGAGAGCACTTGAAAACTGGGTGTAAAACTCTTATAAAAACTTATAAAAATCCCAAGTAAATACACTATTTATAGGCCTCTCAAAAAAATAGTTGTTGGGTCCAATCGCAGGCTAATAGCTTGTCGGTCAACCGCTAACAGTAAAAAATATGACTGTTGAGGTTGCCAATCGACTGTTCCCAACATCTAGAGAGAAAAACTCTCTGACGGTCGACCGATCGGTCGACCAAAATAAACAGAGAGCACTGAGTCTCCAACGGTCGATCGGTGGGTCGACCGGCACAACACTTAGGCATCTGCACATCCGGTCGACCGGCCGTGCTCAGCCCTAAACTATATTTTTTTGTATCTTTAAATATTTTTTAAATCTAATTAAATTTCAATAAATATCAATAAATTCTACAAAAAATAAGTACATGTAAATACATTAAATTACAAATATGTGTGATAAAAAATTAACATATATTACAAACATGTGAACTTGTTTTTGAGATAAAGAATTTTAGTCTTAAAAACAGAATCATATTTTTCTAAAAACTAAACTTTTAAATGGAAATCTAGTTTTTTCAAAACTTGTATAAATACAAAAATAAGTAATTGAAACTCAATTGAAGTCCAATGTGTATGGATAAAATTTAATACACATATGAAATGATATAAACTTGTTTTTGATAATATATTTCATAAAAATAACTTTTTGTAATAATGAAACTTAAACACTTGAAATCAACTCATCAAAGTAAGTTTCTTAAACACAATAGAAGCACCAATATGTATGGATGAAATCCATTGCACATAGAAACCAATGTAAACTTTTTTTGATGAAATCTATTCATGAAACTAAAAACTGGTCAACCGAAAACTAAACTTTTGTGTGTGTGTGTGTGTGTGTGTGTGTGTAAGCTTGAGCAATCAAAAGTAATTTTTTTTTTACACAAATTATAAACTTACAAACTCTAGACTCAATTCCTCTAGTAGATCTTCTCCATGTAGACGTGATCCAAACTTGATACCTTCGAGCTAGACTCCTTGAGTCTTGATATGTTCTTTATAATTGAGCTCTTGAATCAACACGTGTTAGCTTGAAGAAGCTAAACACTATCTAAGATCTTAATTGAATATCTAAAATTTAATAAATACAAGATCATTAGTACTATAATAACATGAGTTAATCATCATCAAAACTAAAGTGATAGGCCATTGGGCCAAGAATGTCTCCCTTTTTGATGATGACAAGGCTTATGGAGTCAATATGCATGGATTAAAGATAAATCTTTGTAAAAGCTCCCCCTTAACTGTTGCATGGTATAAAACATATAAATATTCAATGTAAGCTCATAAATAAATATCAAATATAAACATATATGTATAAACACAAACATAACATGCATATATAAATTCTAAATTTCTCTCTCTTTTTGTCAATTCATCAACAAAGGGGTAAAAAAACATGTTCAATATATATACGAGGAGAGACGTTAAGTTAACTCTTCCTGCATACATGTATTACATGGAGAACGATGACTAAACCCTGACCCACATAAATATTATATACAATGTATAGATAGAGATGTTAATGCCCTCTACATGTATGTACGATATAGAGAAGAGAGGTCAATCTCTTCTTTATAAAATGCACTTATCATAAATTTACATATAGAGGAGACATTAGGTCAACTCCACTTGCATATCAGCAATATATATCAAAAACAAATTTTGAGAACAATTAAAATTTGATTTTCTAAAACAATACCAATTGTAAATACCAAAATTTTAAAATCATTTATAAACAAATACCAATATTATTTCTAAATAAATACTAATTGTAAATTTTGAATAAATCATATACCAATGAGAATCAATTTAAAATCATGCAAAGGATGTTAATTGAAAATGTAGCATGATACCAAAAAAATATTAATTGACATTAAGTGGATAAACATGGATATCAATTAGCAAAGCAATTTGAAATATAGATACCACCTGTAATAATTGATACCAATTGAAAATATGAACATTTGCTAAAAAATATTTTTCTCAAAAAAAGATGGGAATAAGATACCAATTGAAATTTAAATCAGGAAATTTCTCTTTTTTTGAAATGATCACAAAATCAATGCATAAGCTTTCAAAAATTGATACCAATTTAAATTAATACCAATCTATTATACCAATTTGAAATAAACATAAGCTTAGCGTGAAATAAATTGTGCTATATAAACATGTATAGATATTGTTAAACATGCAAAATCAATTATATATATGCATGTATACCTATTGAAATATCATTCACAATTTAGAGCATCAATATATAAATAAATAAAAATAAGTATACAAAAATCAAAATCATATGAACCATATGTATACTTCATTTAAATCACCTACCTACATGCACATATCAAAGAAATAATCATTTAAATATATACAAGGCATGATCACCCAACAAGCCCACCAAAGCGTGGTATTTTTTCAAAAATGAATAATTTGAAAATAGTTGAAATCAATTTGAAAATACAACCAAGTAAAGAATAAAATAACTAATTTAAAATAGTTTTAGAAACTAGTTCAAAAATGTTCAAACATGAAACATTTATATACATCTTATGAAACATGATAATTACATAAGAATTGTCACTTAAAATCTATATAGCGAATATGCTCATGAATGAAATGTAAGGAACAAAATCCATTAGTAATTACCTGAGTAAACATAAAGTGAGTGCACAAGATTCATTTAAATAATATTTTTATGAAATAAAATAATTTTGTACAAAATTAAAACTCATTGAAAATTTTTTTCAAACTTTGACACATAGAAAGCTTGATTTGTAAAAAACATGAAATCACAAATCAAGAAAATTCTTTGTTACCAAAATATCTCAAGATTAGTAGAGACGATAAACTCAAAACATCAAAATATATCCATCAACAAGATATTTAATAAGCATATGAAGATGTACGATAAACTTCAAGATATATATAAATTTTATCAAAACTAAAAATATATATATATATCTAAACATAAATTGAGTACACAATAGAGTATATGACACACAAATTAAGTATCTCAAGAATATAACATGTATATCACATAATTTTAAAAAGTTTACAAATACAAGAAGCAAAGCCAATAAAAACAACCTCATAGAAGGTCAATCGTGTATCTCTAGAAATTTATTCAAAAACTATATCAAAACAAATGTATTTTTAAAGAATTACATGTACAATTGTATGAATCATCAAATTAGGGTATACGCATGTAACTAAACAATAATTGAGAATACAAAAAATATGAATCATTTAGGCACAAAGTCAATAGTGTATCTCAAAAGGTATACAAGTATAATCTAACAAGATTTGCATTTAAACACAATAGAAACATGCATACTATGATATGCTTAAAAATTATCCAATTAAAGCATATAAAACATGATATGGAGGCTAACGATGGTTAACAATACTCAAAGAACTAATCTCCATTTCTTCAAAAATAAGGTGGTCCCTTACCTAAAATCTTTGATAGTGATGTATTTATTGATTTGTCCATCAAACTCTGATCATATTCACCACCAACGCATCAATCCTCTCACGTCTTGTAAGTGCCCACACCAACATCAAAAATAATTGGTCTGGATTTTGGTAGCCAAATTTTTTTGGGTCCTTGAGGGTTAGTTCTCTTTCGAACCCAAACACTGAAATTAAAAATATTTATTCTATTATAGTAAAATTATGTCTAATGGCCTTTTGCGACTGTAATATGTACAAGTTTACACTCTAACATGCATATGGGTGTGAGCATGGTATGCAAGTGGAGTGTGCCATGGAGGGTGGGCATGCATATATGAAACTTGTTTCTTTTGAAATAAAGATTCCAATCTCTTATGATTAAAAGCACATTAGCTCAAGGATGAGCCGAAATAATCAATAATATCTTTCAAAACACAAATTTCATTTTTCTTAACAGAAGAGGAAACTACATTTGCACGAGAAACAAATTTTTTTTTTCATTTTGGTAAGAGGATTAGAAATTTTTTTTCTTTAGTCAAAGCATTTTTAAAAGATATTTTTCTTTTGAAATTTAAACAATTTCATTTTCAAAATCTCATTTTCTTTTGAAACAAAATCAGGTTGGATTTTCAAAGAATTTTTTTCTTTTAAAATCACATCTTTCACTTCAAAAAAAAATCTAGGTTTGAAGACAAAAAATCATTTTTCTTTAAAATCTCTTCTTTCTCTTTTAAAATACAATCAAGCTTTGAAGATAAAAATTCATTTTCCTTTTATAATTTTGAACTCTTATTTTTCTACAATTTATATTTTTCAAGCAAATCCTCACAAAACTGTAAGTCACCTAGAGGGGGTGAATAGGTGACAGCCTAATTTAATGCAATACAAATGCGGAATTAAAACTAATTATGCATTCTAAAAACTATTACTCTACACACAACGTATAACACAAGAGTGAAGCGGAATTCCCAGTGAAGGGCTCTGAATTATCTCCTCAAGATTCCTCTAGATTAAGAGCTGAGGCGCCACTATGACTCTCTTGGTTGAATACAAGAGTGAACAAACAATCCCCAGCATATTGAAAGTACACCTAGAGGGGGGTGAATAGGTGTAAGGCTAATTTAATGACAAATGAAGCGGAATTAAAAACTAATTGCAACACACTTAGTGTAACCAAAGAGTGTAGCCGAATTCTCGGTGAAGGGCTCTGGACTATCTCCTCTAAATTTCTCTAAATAAGAGTTGAGATGCTATGTAAAGCTCTCTTGGTTCAACACAAGTGAGGCACACACACAAGCAATACCAAGCATATAAGTATGAATGAACAATACGAATCAATGCAAGGCATAATATAAGAGAGAGTTTAGAGATAGTGGATCAAACACAAACACAAGGATATGTTTCGAAGTTCGAGCACCCAGCTCTACGTCCCCGCCTTCACACAGAAGGATTTTCACTATATCGTCCACATAGGACTTGCCACACAGGGAACCTTCACAGAGGATTTGGGCAAATACAACTTGGGAGTACACAACTTCTCTCTCAACAAATACAACCTCTCACTAGAGGCTAGACACAAAGCCAACACAAGTTCAACCTCTCACTAGAGGGATACCAACAAACTCAATCACCTCTACACTTAGAGGGATGACACTTAGCCAAACAAATATCAACCTCACACTTGAGGGATAAGGCACAAAGCCACAACTCAACAATCACCTCTTCACTAAGAGGGATACCAACACAACTTCCATAATCACCTCTCACTAGAGGGATATCAACACAATCACCTCTCACTAGAGGGATATCACAAAGTATGGAAGGTTTACAACTCTTAGTTATATCAACAACTACAAACCAATTTTCCCACCAAATAAATCCTAATAGATAGGATAGATGGATAGCTCAAGTGTGAGAAAAACAAAGAGTTTAGAAATAAAAACACAAAGAAAACTCTTGGAAAAACTTTTAAAATAGCTATATAAATGATGATAAAAAACCAATCCCAAAGACTTCTCCTTTTCTTCATTTTTCCAACCCTTTTAAAAACAAATAAAGATCAAAGCTTTTGGCACAAAAACTTTTTTAAGAACTTGCTGAAAGATTGAAAATTTTGCTCTTGAAATTCTTGTTGAAAACCAGCTCAAATGGGGAAGGGGAGTATTTATAGCCCCAACAAAATTCTGCCCGTTGGCAGTTTGGCAAAGGGCAAAACTGCCCTTCCGGTCGACCGGGCGGTCGACCGGCCAACGGTCATATTTATGACCATTGAGCCACCGGTCGACCGGCCGGTTTACAAGAAATTGACAACAGAGAGCAGAGCTCTCTGCCGGTCGACCGGGCGATCGACCGGGGCCATTTCCAGAGAGCAGAAGCTCTCTGGCGGTCGACCAACCCGGTCGACCGGCCTCCCAGCCTGGGCTGCGTGCACGTTCTGTGCACATCAGTCGACCGGACCGGTCGACTGACTTCTGCCTCGGTCGACCGTTCCGGTCGACCGGCAGACAGCTTGGTCCAACACTATAGGGATAAAAAACTTGGGTTTTTATTTTCAATTAAATCCCATAAAATCACATAAATTTTACAAAAATCAGTTCTTATTAGATCTTTGAAATACAAATATGTGTGATAAAAATTCAACACATATTATAAACTATTGGAACCATTTTTGTGTTCTTGAAAATTTGCCTTAAACTAAAAACCGTATTTTCCAAAACTTAGATTTTTGAAATGGAAAATTGTTTTCTTCAGAACTCATGTAAATACAAAAACATGATATTAAAACAAATTTTAAGCATGTTGTATATGGATAGAATCCAATAAACATGAAAGATATTATATCTATGTTTTTGACATTAAATACAAAAATAAGTTGTTTAAATACAAAACTCCAAACTCATGAATAGACTATCAAAATAAGTTTTTCTAAATAGATGAAGCATAAATATATATAGATCAAATCTAATATACAATAAACCATATAAACTTATTTTGATTCTATCTATTCATGAAAACAATATATATGAAAAGCCGAAACCGTTTAAACCGAAAAACCAAACACATGAAACTTTAAACAAGTGTGTGTATGTGAACTTGAGCATATCAACACTATCTAATCTTTACAATGATCTAAACAAAATCTTAAAATAAACAAACCGATGTTTTCTTGTAGAACTCTTTCTCCAAGTCAACTCGATCCAAACACGATCCAATGAGCTAGACTCCAACCAAGTGCTAGATGTGAACTTGACGCTTGAGCTCTTGAATCAACATGTGAAAGCTCCAAAAACACCTTTGTTGAAGCTAATCACCTACTAATATCTTGATCAAATATCTGAAACTAAATATCACAAGATTATTAGTAAACTATAACTGCATGAGTTAATCATCATCAAAACTAGAGTGAAGGGCCTCTGGGCCAACAATCTTCCCCTTTTTAATGATGACAAAACTCATGGAGTTATATATGCATGGATTAAAGTTAAGTTTCATATAAGCTCCCCCTTAACTCATGCATAGCAATAAACAATAAAGATATGCCATGAATGCTCAACATAAATATGCATAAACATGATATTTGATACAAATGAAATAAACATGCTCTTGATACTAGCAAAAGATGCTCTTGATATTAATGGTAAAAGATAACAAATTAAACAACATGCATATATAAAAATTCCAAATTTCTCTTCCCTTTTGTCAATTCCAATAAAGGGGTACAAACACTAAAGATATAAATAATATTTTTCATCCTTTTTGCATAAATCAAAACAATAAAGGTGTATATGCTATATACATTCATGAAGAGGAGAGACGTAAAGTTAACTCCCCCTGCATACATATATTTATATGAAAAGAGATGACTAAACCCTAACCACATAAAGCATAATATACAATGTATAAAAGAAGATGTGAAGCTCCTTTTACACATGTGTAAGACATAAAGAAGAGCGGTCAAACTCCTCAATATGATATACACTCAACATGAATATATATAGAGAAGATGTTAAGCTTCCCTTACATATAAGCAATATATATCAAAACTTTTGATATCAAATTATAATACCAATTGAAAATAACAAAAAATTTTTAAGATACCAAAAGATACTAATTGAAGATATCTTGTAAACTTTTGATACCAATAGAAAATGAAACATTGTATGTTTTGATACCAATTGAAATATATATGTATATTGTAAATCATGATAATAAACATTTTGTAATTTTGATACCAAATGAGAATATTTTATAATTTTGATATCAATTGAAAATGAAAGCCAAATATTATGTAAACATAACTCATTTCAATATAGATACCAATTTAAATGAAATATGATACCGATTGAAAAATAAACCAACTATTTGGTTAAACAATTCATTTTGCAATAAAGATACCAAATTTTAGAATAAAGCCAATTTAAGATTTTTGATACCAATATTGAAAATGTTGGCATATTCCAAATTAAAATATTTTTCATTAAGAGCATTGGAAACCAATTAAAAAATAATATACCAAATAATATCATTTTTCATCATAAAGAGTGGGAGTAAGATACCAATTGAAAATACAATCGATTGAAAACTAAAACATGAATTTTTCTCCCCCTTTATGAAATACCAATGAAAATGATGCATAAGCTTGTATAAATACCAATTTGAAAGCTAATAGTCATTAAGGAGTGAATCAAGCTTAGCATAAACATAATTTGTGCTTTAAGATTTAAAGATATAGTGAACACAATCAAATCATGTATATATGTATGAAAATATAAATACCAATAGAAATTGATACTTTTTGAGATTTGAAACATACATATATAGAAAATCAAAGATGAGTATACAAATATGAAATATCATTGGAATACCAATTGAAAATATGATGAGGATCAAGTGTATAACTCATGCTACCTCTTCAATTAAGAGCATACAAGGCATGGTCGCCCATCCAACCGCCCATAGATGGGTAGGGGTTTTCAAAAATAAGTTTGAAAATAATTTTAGCACAATTGAAAACTCTACCAAATGAAGAATAACACAACTAGTTTTATGATAATCTTAAAAACTAGTACGAAATCCTTCAAGCAAGGAATAAACCAAGATTATATCTAAGAAATATAAAAATCACATAATCAACACTCAAAGTCTATATAGCACATATAATACTCATGAAAACAAAGTCAAGAGAAAACATCAAGTAATGTGAGTGAAAGAATTATGTAATCACAAAATCATGGGAATAGGCAATGAAGGCTCAATGTGAAATTCCTTTATAAAAATCATCAAAACTAAATCTGCTTCAAGGTATATGTATGTTTAGTCTAAACTAGAAGTATACTTACATATTTAAACACAATTAAGTCCATAAAAGAATATCGCATGAAAGGCAAATGACTCAAGGGTATACATGTATATCAATAGTTTTGGCAAAATTAACATATACATGAAGTAAAACACATATTGATGAAAATATGTACAAAATAGGGAATACAAGTCAAAATGTATGAATCATCAAAACTAGGCTATACAAGTACATCTAATGGGTATAAATGAGCAATCAAGTACAATATATAATAATTTATTTGTTGCTTACTAGTTGTACAAGTATATACACAAGTTTTTAATGAAAGTTACATCTAAACATGTAATCAAAACATGAAGTATAACACGAAAACATAAGCCAACATGATCATTATGTAAATACACATGTATTAGACTAGGATATACAACATAGCTAAACTAAAGTGAGAACACAAAAATATAAATCCATATATAACATGGGTGTATCTCAAAAATACTACATATGTATATCACAATTCTAATCATCATGGCATTTAATGTAATAATCATGAAAAATCAATACATGCTAAAGGTTAATAATATGAAAGCATGTAAAGTAAATGGGAGTTAGAGATCGTTACCAAAATCATGAGGGTACATCTCTATGTCTCCAAACCATGGTGGTCTTGCCACCAACCTTCCCTTGAAAGTGATGCATCCAAAATAGTCACCATTAAGCTCGGAACGCATCCACCTCAAAGCACCAATACTCTCACGTCGAGTGAGAGCCCACACCTACATCAAATAAAATAGGAGTGGTCTTTGGTACCCATACTCTATTGGGTCCATGAGGGTTAGCACCTTTCCTAACCCAAACAAATCTATTTGCTAAATTTACATTATGTACTTTATCATAACAAAACTTAGCAAGGTGGCCCTTACGTCCATAATATGTACAAGTGTACACATGAGCATACATGATGGTTTGTGTATGTATGTGGGAGGCATGTATATGTCGTGGTTTGTGTGCATGCATAGGAGGAACATGTTTCTTTCAAAATATAGATTCCAAATGTGTGTGGTTCATGGTATATTGGCTCAAAGTGGAGCCCAAACAATCAACACTTTTCTTCAAAACACAAATATCATTTTTAATACTTGAAGATAAAGTGGAGCATGCAATAGGTAAGCTAGATGATGAAGCTACAATAGCATGGCAAACATGAGAATCTAAATCATTTTTCAAAGAAATATTTTCATTAGAAATCAAATCCAAATTCTTTAAATAGAAATAATTTTTTTTTTCAAAGAATCATTCTCTTTTAAAACAAAAACAAGTTTTGAAGATAAAACTTCATTTTTCTTCAAAACTTTCTCACAATCATTTTTATTTTTCAAAATTTTATTTTCATTTAGGGCAAGTTCAAGTTGGAATTTCAATGAGTCCCTTTCATTAGAAATCTCAACCTTCTCTTGCAAAGACACATCAAGTTTTGAAATTAAATCCTCATTTTCTTTATTTAATGCAAAACTTTTCTTTTTCAAGAGTTGGTATTTTTTTAATAATTTTTCACAAATAATAGATAGTTCTTCATTTAATACATCGGCATCAATATGATTATCGCCGGAAGAACTGACACAATCATCTAATTGAGTTTTCGAATTTACCTCCTGGGAGTTATTCCCTTGGACCATGTAGCATTGTTGTTCGGATTCTCCTCCACTAGATTCCTCCTCCACAATGTTTGGCGTTTGTAGCGCGGGAGAGGTCAAGGTATTCCACACTGCAAAGGCGGAATCACAATGAGAAACCATACACAAATATTTTTTGTTAAGTGTGCTACTAAGTGCCTCAAGGGCTCATGCATTGGCCTCTATATGCTTGCTATTACCAAGATAAGATTTCTTGGTAACGGCAAGGAAAACATGCAAACCTAAGGTTTTTAGGTACATACTCATTCTAAGCTTCAACATATTGATGTTAGAAACATCAAATATGGGAGGTGCAAGATAATCCATGAGTGTGTGTAAACAAATATGTATGCAAATGTAAATACTAGATTAGCAACCAAGATCTCACTCCTAGGTGGTTAAACCTAATATCAGGAGCGTAGGCTCTGATACCAATTGAAAGTACACCTAGAGGGGGGTGCATAGGTGTAAGGCTAATCTAATGACAAATGATGCGAAATTAAAAACTAATTGCAACACACTTAGTGTAACCAAAGAGTGTAGCCGAATTCCCGATGAAGGGCTCTGGACTATCTCCTTTAAATTCCTCTAAATAAGAGTTGAGGTGTTATGTAAAGCTCTCTTGGTTCAACACAAGTGAGGCACAACACAAGCAATACCAATCATATAAGAATGAATGAACAATATGAACCAATGCAAGGCACAATATAAGAGAGAGAGAGAGTTTAGAGATAGTGGATCAAACGCAAACACAAGAATATGTTTCGAGGTTCGAGCACCCAGCTCTACGTCCCCGCCTTCACACAGAAGGATTTCCACAATATCGTCCATACAGGACTTCCCACACAGGGAACCTCCACTGAGGATTTAGGCAAATACAATTTAAGAGTACACAACTCCTCTCTCAATAAATACAACCTCTCACTAGAGCTAGGCACAAAGCCAACACAAGATCAACCTCTTACTGGAGGGATACCAACAAACTCAATCACCTCTACACTTAGAGCGATGGCACTTAGCCAAACAAATATCAACCTCACACTTGAGGGATAAGGCACAAAGCCACAACTCCACAATCACCTATTTACTAAGAGGGATACCAGCACAACTTTCACAATCACCTCTCACTAGAGGAATATCAACACAATCACCTCTCACTAGAGGGATATCACAAAGTATGGAAGGTTTACAACTCTTAGTGGTACAAATCAATTTTCCCACAAAATAGATCCTAATAGATAGGATAGATGGATAGCTCAAGTGTGAGAAAAACAAAGAGTTTGGAAATCAAAAACACAAAGAAAAACTCTTGGAAAAACTTCTAAAATAGCTATAAAAATGATGATCAAAAACCAATCCCAAAGACATCTAGTTTTCTTAATTTTTCCAACCCTTTTAAAAACAAATAAAGATAAAATCTTTTGGCACAAAAACTTTTTTAAAAACTTGCTGAAAGATTGAAAATTTTGCTCTTAAAATTTTTGAAAACCAGCTCAAATAGGGGGTATTTATAGCCCAACCAATTCTGCCCGTTGGCAGTTTGGCAAACGGCAAAACTGCCCTTCCGGTCGATCGGCCGATCGACCAGCCAACGGTCATATTTATGACCGTTGAGCCACCGATCGACCGGCCGGTCGATTGAAAACTGGAAACAAAGAGCAGAGCTCTCTGCCGGTCGATCGAGCGATCGACCGGGACCATTTCTAGAGAGCAGAAGCTCTCAGGCGGTCGATCGACCCAGTCGACCGGCCTCCCAGCCTGGACTGCGTGCACGTTCTGTGCACCTCAGTTGACCGGACCGGTCGACCGACTTCTGCCTCGGTCGACCAGTCGGTTGACCGGCAAGCAGCGAGGTCCAACACTATAGGGATTAAAAACTTGGGTTTTTATCTTAAATTAAATCCCATAAAATCACCTAAATTTCACAAAAATCAGTTCTTATTAGATCTTTGAAATACAAATATGTGTGACAAAAATTCAACACATATTATAAACTATTTGAACCATTTTTGTGTTCTTGAAAATTTGCCTTAAACAAAAAACCGTATTTTCTAAAACTTTAATTTTGAAATGGAAAATCGTTTTCTCCAAAACTCATGTAAATATAAAAACATGATATTGAAACAACTTTTAAGCATGTTGTATATGGACATAATCTAATATACATGAAACATATTATATCTATGTTTTTGACATTAAATATAAAAATAAGTTTTGTTTAAATACAAAATTCCAAACTCATGAAATAGACTATCAAAATAAGTTTTTCTAAATAGATGAAGCATAAATGTATATAGATCAAATCTAATATACATTAAACCATGTAAACTTATTTTGATTCTATCTATTCTAAAAACCATATATATGAAAAACCGAAACCGGTTAAACCGAAAAACCAAACACATGAAACTTTAAACAAGTGTATGTATGTGAACTTGAGCATGTCAACACTATCTAATCTTTACAATGATCTAAACAAATCTTAAACTAAACAAACCGATGTCTTTTTGTAGAACTCCGTCTCCAAGTCAACTCGATCCAAACGCGATCCAACGAGCTAGACTCCAACCGAGTGCTAGATGTGAACTTGACGCTTGAGCTCTTAAATCAACATGTGAAAGCTCCAAAAATACCTTTGTTGAAGCTAATCACCTACTAATATTTTGATCAAAATTTTGAAACTAAATATCACAGATTATTAGTAAACTATAACTACATGAGTTAATCATCATCAAAACTAGAGTGAAGGGCCTCTGGGCCAACACATATATCAATTAAGCACAAGATATATCAAGTATATATAGAGATAAACAAAATAAGCATACAAGATTTAAAGACAAGTGAGAGAGAGATGAGCAATCACAAATATTGGAGATTTGTTTTGAGATTCGAGCACGCTTGCTTTACGTCCCCACTTTCAACATTATGATGGATTTTTACTATAACGATCCTGTAAGATCACCCGGTGTCGCAACACCTACAACAAGTTCACACTAGAACTCTTGGAGTCACAAGTCCCTCACTTATTCCCGCAAGAACAATACAACACGAACCTACAAGTTCGCCGAGGCCGCGCCTCTACATTACTCTCCAATACAAAGGAGTGGAACACTTGTGATCACTTCTTTTGATCACAAAAATAACTCTCACTAACAAAGCTCCTACAATAGATATGACAATGAAAAACTCAAGCTTGTGTGAGAAAAATTTTGATAGATTTGAATGTGAAAAACTCAGAAAGCTTTTAATAAAATCAAGAGATTCACTCTTGAAAAACTCCTTTTAATTTGGAAACGAAAACTCTAAAAACTTGTTGAAAAACTTCTGTGGAAGATAAAAAAATAGCTCTAGAAAACTCTCTTAAAAATCTTAATCAAAACTGGCCCAAAACCCCAATTTATATAGGCTGTCAAAAACTAGCCATTGGGGCCAGATTGGCCTGTTGGTCGACCGGCCGGTCGACTGGGTAACAGTTATATTTATGACCGTTGGGGTTGCCGGTCGACCGAACCCAGGTCTTGACCTGTCGGTCGACCGATCGGTCAACCAAGGCAAGAACCAGAGAGCATTTGCTCTCTGGCCGGTCGACTAGGGCCAGATACAGAGAGTAAACTCTATGAGTCGGTTGGTCGCCCGGTCGACCGGCCCTTAAGCCAGGGATGTGTGCACGTTCTGTGCACATCGATCGACCACTCGGTCAACTGACTTCTGGCTCGGTCGACCTTCAGAAGCCCAGGTCTGGGATATTAAAGGGATTAAAACTTGGCCTTTTAACATCCTATAAAATTTCATAAAATCACATAAAATCCACAAAAATCAGTTCATTGAAATACTTTGAAATCCAAATATGTGTGATAAAAAATCAACATATATTACAAACAAGTTGAACTATTTTTACGATATAGAAATTCAGCATTAAACTGGAAACCATATTTTTCATAAACCAAACTTTGGAATGAAAACTAATTTCTCTTAAACTTGCATAAATAAAAAAATAAGATATTTAAAACTCATTTGAAGCATAGTGCTTATGGATATGATCTAATACACACATAAGATGAATGTTTTTGACATTAAGCTCTTAACAAGTTTTGACTTAAACAAAACTTAAACACATGATATAGAAACATCAAATAAGTTTTTCTTAACATTTGAACCAACAATGTGTATAGATGAAATCCAAAACACATATAAAATAAATAAACTCATTTTGATGAAATCTATTCATGAAACATAAGGATATCTACTTTGAAGCTCAAAACTAAAACGGCATATTCTAAAATTAAAATTATTCTTATGAAAACACATATAAATTTTGTGTGTGTATATGAGCTTGAGTAATCTACAACTGATCTATCATTTACTTTTTATTTAAAAACAAAATCTTAACACTTACAAATGTAGACTCAAGTTTTGAAAATTTTCTATTGAAAATTTTCTTCTCCTTCTTGACTTGGTCCAAACCATGATTCAAAGAGCTAGACTTCTCTTGAGTATTTGATGCGATCTTGAAGAGCGAGCTCTTGAATCAACATGTGCTAGCTTCAAACTTCAAATTTTTTGTTGAAATTAAATACCGACTAAGATCTTGATCAAATATCTGAATTTTATTAAACACAAGATCATTAGTATTGTAACTGCATGAGTTAATCATCATCAAAACTAGAATGATGGGCTTTTGGGCCAATAATCTCCCCCATTTTGATGATGACAAAACTCATGGAGTTATATACGCATGGATTAATGATAAGCTTCATAGAAGCTCCCCCTTAATTTATGCATAGCAAATAAATGTAAAGATATTCAATGAAGTGCATAAACTAACACAAATATATATGCATAAATAAAGATAAACATGCATATATGAACTCTCTAACTTTGTCTCCTCCTTTTTGTTAATTCATTAACAAAGCCGTTGAAGACAAACAAACTTGAACGTTGTATATGTGATATACATTCATGAAGAGGAAAGACGTTAAGTTAGCTCCCCCTGCATACATGCATTAAATGAAGAAGGGATGACTAGACCCAAACCGATATAAAGCAAAATATACAAGTATAAGCGAAGATGTTAAGCTCCCCTACACACGTGTATCACATAAAGAAGAGAGGTCAAGCTCCTCAATGTGAGATACACTCAACATGAATTTATATATAGAAGAGATGTTAAGCTCCCCTTGCATATAAGCAATATATTTCAAACAAATTTTAAAAACCTTTTAAAACAAATTTTTCATACAATATAAAACAAATCTTGAAATTACTTGTAATCAACAAAACAAATTTTGATATACCACTAGTAGGTGGCAAAGCAAATTTAATAACCACTTTTAGGTAAACATAAACATTATTGTATAAGTAAACATCAACATGAATATCACTTGTAGGAAAAACATAAATATTGTGAAATCATTTTAAGTTTTTAAAGAACTTTTTCTTCTTCTTTTTTTTTGAAATAGTGCATAAGCTTGTATATGACACCAATTGAAAAATGACATTAAGAACTAAATCAAGTTTATCATAAAATAATTTATGCTATAAAGGATAATATTTTTAATCTTAGCACAATAAATCATATATATGTATGTATGAAAATATCACTTGAAAGTTGAAGCATGCATATATAAGAAAACAAATATGAGTATACAAAAAATGAATTTCATTAAAATCATGTATATCTCATAGCTACTACCCTTTCATACACATGTTTAAATAGATTTTCAGTTAAGAGCATACAAGGCATGGTCGCCAATCCAACCGCTATTCAAGTTGGTAGGGGTTTTCAAAATATAAATTGAAGATATTTTTAGTATAGTTTGGAAAAGCACTACCATATTGAAGAATAATGAAACTAATTTAATGATAATTTTAAAAACTAGTACAAAATCCTTCAAGTAAGGATAAAAACATGAATATATCTCATGATAATGTCCTAAATACGTATAATTGACACTCAAAATCCATAAGGCTCAAAAATGATCTCATGAAAAAAGTCATGAGTAAATTAAAGAAGTGTGAGTGTACAAGAATCATGCAAATAACATATTCATAAAAATAAATATTAATGCTCAAAACAGACATGAAATTCTTTTTTATCAAAAACATGAAAATCATCAAACTAAGAATTTCATCAAAACTAATCAAGCTTCAAGGTATATATATGTTTTGTTAAAACTAAAAGTATATATACATATCCCACATATAAACGAGTTCAAAATAGAATTTTACATGAAGGCAAGTGACTCAAGGATATACATGTATAGCTATTAGTTTTAGACAAAAATAACATATACATGAGCTAAACATGTACAAGAATAGGAAATAAGTATAAATACAAGAATCATCAAAACTAGGTTATATAAGTACATGTAATGAGTACAAATGAGCAATGAAATATGATTGCACACATTTATTGCATTATTCTTTATTACATATCCACATTTATCATGTAATAAATTTGCTAAATTTCTTATCTTAAATGTCTATTTTGCAGAAGATAATCATGGGGAAAAAGAGGATAAAATCAAATAAATATCAGTTAAATTCAGATTTAACTAGATCTATTTAGTTAGAGGAGGATGATCCCAAATTCAATTTGTTAAATTTAGTTTTGGTGAATCAAGTGGTTAAAACTAAAGATCAATCGAGGATAACGTCAAATACAGAGTCCAAATCTAAAGGGATAAATGGATAGAGAGAAGATCAACAGATGAGATGAAGCAATTTTGACTCATATTATGGCTGGATACATTTTAGTGTTTGAATCATAACTTTCGCTACCAAAACTCAAATCTGATGATTCAAGATGATCCAAAAAGAGGACTTAAAGGGATACAACTCTTAAGTCGATCACTATTTCTAATTCTGTCATTTGATAAGTTATATTTAGCAATCATACGTCAATAAGCTGCAGATCAGAACTGAATATCCACATCAAATCAAGTTTGGAGATAAGGGGAGGATTCAAATTCAAAAATAGCCAGCTTCCATTATCTTCATACTCCTCTACCCTATGCATTTCTCCTATAAATACCTGCAATCTTAAAGGCAAAAGAGGACGACCAAGCAGAGATAGAATTTAGTCCACTTTTTCATTCTTTTTAGTGTAAGTTTTTGTTTTTATTTTTTGTGTAATTTTCAGTTTTCATTTATGTAATTCAGAGGAGATCAGAGTTTCATAGAGAATGAAGCTTGTGCTGAAAGTGACACCGGCGTAAGTTGTTCTTCTTTTCTCTTATTGTTATAAAATCGAATCTATAGTTACCTTTTTATATACTTTGTTTTTGTATTATTCTTCTTCTTTTCTACTTCTCTCTTTCTTGTACCAATTGCTATCCAAGTGAGTCTTATAGCATCGAAAAAGCCTTGCCTTTGCGAGTGCCACTGATAGCTCATGATAATGGATTTTAGTCTCAATCTGTATCATTTCATGCTTATTTTGTCTTAATGTGATGTAATGTGGAGGAGTGGAAGAGACGAGAATCAACTCCTATGGGCTATGCGCTGATTGCCTCCACTTCAAGGTAACATCATTGCCAAAGATTCAAGGTAAGCTTTTGGTCAAAGGAGGTAAGTAATTATTTTTTAATTTCTTTCTTTTAACTTTTAGTGTAAATTACCAACACCACAATTTTCTAATTTCTTTTAATCTTTTTCCATTTCTTTGTATATATCCATTTTCATTTTCTCCACCTTCTCATTCTACCATTTTCTTCCTAACTTGACTTTAACTCCATTTTTCTCTTTTCTTTTTAAGAACTAAAAGAAGAAGTTTTACCATTAATTGTAGCATATTAAAAGCTTCCATCGCTAGTCCCTCCTTGTGGATCACGACCCGCATAGCCACTTGCTATAACAGTAGAATTGAACACCTTGCACTCTTTATTCTTAATTCTGAAATTATGTATTTTTGTGTGTAGGTTCTAACTCAATCAAAATACAAACACATAATAATTAAGTGTAACTCATTACTTGCACAAGTATAACACAAGTTTTAATGAAAACTATATCTAAACAAGTAATCACCACATGAAGCATAAAACAAATATGATCAATTAGGCTAAATGTACGTGTTTTAGAACAGTATCTACATAGTAGTTTAAACAAAAAGTGAGAACACAAATTATGAATCCAATGAACATGAGTGTATCTCAAAGACTATCTATGTATATCACATGTTTAATAACATTGCATTTAACATAATGAGCATTAAAATCAAACATGCTAAAAATCATCAATTTAAAAGCATATAAAAATAGGAGTTTAGAGTTAGTTATCAAACCATATGAACTATTCTCTAACTCTCCAAACCATGCTGGTCCTCCCACCAAACAGCCTTAATAGTGATGCATCAATTGGGTATGCCCATCTAGCTCATGCATCCCCCACCAAGACACCAACTCTCTCACGTCATGTGAGAGCCCACACTTATATCAAACACAAGAGATGAAAATTTTGGTACCCATTTATTTTTGGGTCCATGAGGGTTAAAGACAATTGGAATCTAAACATTTTTATTTGCAAAATTTATAAAATTTAATCTATCAAAAGAGAATTTTGCTAAATGGCTTTTGCAGCCGCAATGTGTACATGTGTACACTCTAGCATGCAAATGCGGGGTGTGAGCATGGTGTGCATGTGTATGCAATGGGTTATGTGTATGAACATGTGAACCTTGTTTCTTTTAAAACAAGGTTCCTAATTTAGAATGGTTAAATGCACAATTGCTTAAAGTTGAGCTTAAACAATCAATTCTATTTTTCATGACATGAATCTCATTTTTTTCAAGAAGGTGCAATATTATTATCATGAGAGACATGGCAAGAATCAAAATTATTTTTCTTTTTAGAATTATTTTCCTTTTCTTTTAAACACTTTTCTTTTTCAAAGAGTTATTTTCCTTTAAAATAGTTTTCTTTTCTTTTGAAATAGAGTCAATTTTATTTATTAAAGAATTGTTTCCTTCAAAAGCAACATTCAATTTTGAAGATAAGTAAACATACTCCTTTTTCAAAATTCATTTTCCATCAACAAAGTTTTATTCTCTTTTAAAACTAAGTTTTTTCTTCTTTTAACAAATCATATTTTTGAAGAAGTTTTGACAAAAAGATGCAAGCTCATTATAAGGCATGTCAATATCTTCTTCTATCTCGGATTCAGAATTTACCTCAAGGGGGTCATCCCTTTGCACTATGTAGCACACGTTGGAAGCATCACTTCTATCATCCAAGTCACTCCCCATGTAATATCGCTTTTGTTCACCAAGGGAGATAAGAGTGTTCCATACTACAAAAGCCAAATAAAAGTTAGAAACCTTAGATAAATATTCATCATTTAGGGTACTCTTTAATGCATGAATCGCTTTTGCATTAGCCTCAAGATTTTGTCATTTATAAAATATGAATCTTTAACAGTGGTAAAATAAACATAAATCCTTAGGGCTTTTAGGTACATGGACATCATAACTTTCCAAGTTTGGAAGTTAAGAATGTCAAATATGAGAGGTGTCATGAAATCTATAAGTGTGTAAATAAAATATTGTGATTATTTATATAAGGATCTTTAACTCAAGGTAACATTAGACCCAAATCAAAAGCACCAAGCTCTAATACCACTTGTAAGTCACCTAGGGGGGTGAATAGGTGACAAGCTAATCTAATATAGCACAAATGTTGAATTAAAACTAATTATGCAATCTAAAATTATTACTCTACACACAACGTATAATACAAGAGTAAAGCCGAATTTTCGATGAAGGCCTCTAAACTATCTCCTCAAGATTCCTCTAGAATAAGAGTTGAGGTGCCACTATGGCTCTCTTGGTTGAATACAAGAGTGAGCAAATAATCCCAATCATATATCAATTAAGCACAATATATATTAAGCATATAAAGAGATAAACAATATAAGCATACAAGATATAAAGACAAGTCAGAGAGAGATGATCAATCGCAAACACAGAAGATTTGTTTCGAGGTTTGAGCACTCTTGCTCTATGTCCCCGCCTTCAACACTATGAAGGATTTCTACTATAACAATCCCGCAAGATTACCCAGTGCCGCAACACCTCAACGAGTTCACATTAGAACTCTTGGACTCACAAGTCCCTCACTTGTTCCAGCAAGAACAACACAACACGAACCCACAAGTTCGCCAAGGCCGCACCTCTACATCACTCTCCGATACAAGGGGGTGGAACACTTATGATCACTTCTCTTGATCACAAAAATAACTCTCACTAACAAAGCTTTTATAAGATAGATATGGCAATAAAAAACTCAAACTTGTGTGAGAAAAACATAGATAGATTTGAAGGTGAAAACTCAAGAAAGCTTTTGATAAAATCAAGAGATTCACTCTTGAAAAACTCCTTTTGATTTAGAAATGAAAGCTCTAAAAACTTGTTGAAAAACAACTATGGAAGATAAGAAATAGCTCTAGAAAACTCTCCTAAAAATCTTAACTAAAACTGGCCCAAAACCCCAATTTATATAGGCTGCCAAAACTAGCCATTGGGGCCAGATTGGCCTATCGGTCGACCGGCCAACGGTCATATTTATGATCGTTAGGGTTTTGGTCGACTGCTCGGTCTACTGCTCCCAGGTAATGACCTGTCGATAGACCGGTCGTCGACTGGGGCAAGAACCAAAGAGCATTACTTTCTGGCCGGTCGATCGACCAGGGCTAGATCCAGAGAGTAAACTCTCTAGATCGGTCGACCGCTCGGTCGACCAAGCCAGGGCTGTGTGCACGTTCTGTGCACATCGGTCGACCACTCGGCCGATTAACTTTTGGCTCGGTCGACCACCAGAAGCCTAGGTCTGGGATATTAAAGGGATTAAAACTTGGTCTTTTAACATCTTATAAATCCCGTAAAATCACATAAAACTCACAAAAATCAGCTTATTGAAATACTTTGAAATCAAAATATATGTGTTAAAAAATCAACACATATTACAAACAAGTTGAACTATTTTTGCGATATAAAAATTCAGCCTTAAACTGGAAACTGTATTTTTCATAAATCCAACTTTGAAATGAAAAACCAATTTCTCTCAAACTTGTATAAATACAAAACAAGATATTTAAAACTCATTTGAAGCATAGTGTGTAAGGATATGATCAATACACATATAAGATGAAATATCTATGTTTTTGACAATAAGCTCTCAACAAAGTTTTGACTAAGCAAAACTTAAACACATGAGATAGAAACATCAAATAAGTTTTTCTAAACATTTGAACTAATAATGTGTATAGATGAAATCCAAAACATATATAAACCAAATAAACTTATTTTGATGAAATCTATTCATAAAACATAAGATATCTACTTTGAAGCTCAAAATCAAAACGATATTTTCTAAAATCAAAATTATTCTTATGAAAACACATATAATTTTGTGTGTATATATGAGCTTGAGTAATTCACAACTAATCTATCCTTTACATTTTATCTAAAAATAAAATCTTAACACTTACAAACATAGACTCATGTCTTGAAAATCTTCTCTTGAAAATCTTCTTCTTCTTATTGACTTGGTCCAACCATGATTCAAAGAGTTAGACTCCTCTTAAGTATTTGATGCGTTCTTAAAGCGCGAGCTCTTGAATCAATATGTGCTAGCTTCAAAACTTGACTTCAAATTTTTTGTTGAAGCTAAACACCGACTAAAATCTTGATCAAATATCTGAAACTTATTAAACACAAGATCATTAGTATTATAACTATATGAGTTAATCATCATCAAAACTAGAGTGATAGGCCTTTGGGTCAACAAAAACATGGTAAGCTTTTCATTCAACATATTAGTACCCTCATTTAACATGCTTGCACTATCATCAAGATCAGATTCTGAGTTTACCTCAAAGGAGTCATTTCCTTGGACCATGAAGCATTTTTGGTCGGAATCATCTTCATTAGATTCTCTATTTATATCATTTGGATCTTATTCTTTAAGAGTGATCTATGTACTCCACACTGTAAAAGCGAAATCACAAATAACAACCCTAGAGATATAACCATTGTTAAGTGCAATCATGGCTTGTGCATTAACCTCAAAGTATTTGTCATTATCAATATAAGATATTTTTGTTGTGGCAAGATAGACAAGTAATCCTAGGGCTTTAAGATATGAACTCATTTTGATTTTCCACATATCGATATTACTAATATCAAACATAGGTAGAGCACCAAAATCCATGAGTGTGTGTAAAAATGTATAGTGAATAGCAAATAAGAATCACTCCTTGATGGTTAAATCGAAAATCAAGAAGACTAGCTCTGATACTAATTAAAAGTTCACCTAGAGGGGGAATATGTGAAGTCCTAATTAAATGCGAAAGCCAAATTCAATGGCTAATAAAAACTAACACAAATATAGATTCCAAAGAGCAAAACCAAATTGTAACTGTCCCAATTTCATTACCTGAATCCTTTACAAATCCTCAACTTAGAACATAATTATTTTTCTTGTTGCATAAAATTTGAAATTTCACAACAACTCTCTTGAATTTTATCACTTGTCCCAAATATAACATATATACACACACATATATATTATATATATATATATATATATATATATATATATATATATATATATATATATATATAGAGAGAGAGAGAGAGAGAGAGAGAGGAGAGGAATCTGTACCTCAGCTACCAACTAAGAGAGACTCTCTCAGCTGACGCAATGTGACTGAATTTTAACCACAATTTTGGGTGCTGGACCATGGTCACAGTTTTATATGAGGACCGTGATTAAGTCGCAGTGTTTTTATGAGAACTGCTGCCATAGTCGCAGTCTTTTTCTGAGGACTGCTACCATGGTTGCAGTCCTAATTTCACTGAATATATATTTTTTTTAGGACTGCGATCATGTTATAGTGGACTACGACTATGTTGCAGTAAGTTTGCGACCATATTGAAGTGACAGCTGAGAGAGTCTCTCTCAGCTGACGGCTGAGGTACATTTTTCTATATATATATATATCAATTTAACAATCGTCCACACAATATTTCGGCTAGACATCGCCTACTTATATAGCTAAACAACATAAGTCGAGAGTACCCCTCTCGGCATCTATAAATCACACAGAATTATTTATAACCCACTTCTCAAATTACCACAATCTAACTCATCTCTATACAGTCCATCTATCATAACTCTAGCACATTCTATAAGTTCACGTATCAAATATGGTTTATAACATATATAACAGGAAATTATAAAAGCAATAAAACATAATTTCATCTTCATTGCTCTCAATATTAGCAAAATTCTCAACGAAACACCTAAACCTGAAGCTAGTCCTTCACCTCGCCGCAATCTGAAAATCAATCTGAGGTGGGGTGAGCTCAACAGCTCAATGAGTAAATTCATTAAATTTAAAGTTTCATTTTAATATTATTATGAACCAAGTGTGATGTAGTTGAACAATTTTCAAGCAAAATTCTCAATTATCTTCTTACTTATGTTGGGTAGTGCAGCTAAATAGTCAGTGATGCTTTCTATTCTGATACTTATTCTTTTGGCTCTTCTAGACCTACGTGTTCAATTAATCAACATCTTATATCTTATGTTATATAATACCTAACTTGATTGTCTATCTCTTATATTCACCAATAACATGTATACTAATATCTCAATTTTATTTAGTTTGTAGCACATTCATATTTCACATATGACTCGCGATAGAATCAGTTTATAACCTTATGCCCATGTATAATGAAGCACACAATAACCACACCTATATATCGGATATCAAAAACCACACTTCATATACCGGATATCACAAACAACCACATCCATACCTAGATGTCACAATCAACCACATCCATATACTGGATGTCATAAATCATCACATTCATATACCAAATATCATAAATCACCTCATCCATATACCAGATGTCATAAACATATATTCATGCATACTTTTCAATGACCAAGTAAAAATCAAGATATCAAATTTATGTCAAGCATACTTCAATAAAAATAATACACTACTCCCATTTGATCACCTCCAGTTCAACACAGACCCTTTCTCTAATATATTAAATAACAATACTCTCCTTCAATTACCTCCGGTCAACCCGGTCCTTTCCTCTGATATATTTTATAACAATGCTCCCTTCAATCACCTGCACTTCTACTCGGTCTCTTCCTCTGATAATACATAAATTTATGCTGCACACATGATTACCATATACATACGTATGCATATTCATATTTCACAAACACAATTCATATCCATACGGATATATCACATATGGTCAAGTTCATAAATTTTCACTTTTTAGTTCATTGTTATAGTTTCAAGGAATTCTTATAGTATCAAAGAGATACCAAACACACACATAATGCATACAACTTAATGATTTTAGTATTTTACCGTCTTAACACTATTGACTTTTATAACATGTTCTATCATTACTTATTTCTTTCTATTAATTCCAAACAACGCAGAGACCTCCATTGTACAAATAAATCAGTTTATCATTGCCACCGAATTCATAATTGTCAATTTCATACATACCAAAATTCTACACCATTACAGGTTATATTGATATTAAGTTCATAATTTTCTTTATTTCAGTCAATTGCTAGTCAAATCATCCTCTGAATTCACATATATAATCAAAATACATATATGTATATGTACACACACACATGTATAAATCCGTGTATCGATCATTATTAACTATTAAGTTCTTAACTTGTCAGCTTCCATAGTTATGTCATGTTAATTCTCTCTCTCTCTCTATATATATATATATATAATATCCCTCCTGATACTGGATTTCTAATCACTTTGACATGATGCTCAATCTTTCACCCGTATCACTAATACTTAATCATTAGATAATTATCTTTCTATTATCGATTACATATAATTGATATCACTATAGATATATGAATTTCAAGCCTAATTAAGAATCCTAAGGTTCTGATAAATCAACTACAAGGATAACCTGAAGTCTCCAATGCATAGAGTAGTCATAACATAATATTGATTCAATACTATCGGTATTTGTTTTGTTGAAATCAAATTATCCATCTCTGATCAGTATACTTAATATTAAGTTGTCAAGTTTACTCAGTACTGACTCTAACTGATTTCTACCAATTCATTACTCACTTTGTTACTTATACACCATTATTGGTCACCGACTATCTGACTTTTATCAACTTAATCTTATTCGATAGTTTTCCCATTAATAGCCATTAATTACTAAATAGTACAATTTCTACTTACAAGTTCTGATCCAAGATTATTATTTTTTTCACATCTTGTCATATTTAATAAATTTTGATTATTTATCCATTCGATTACTTTCAATTGCTCTAATTAACAATTTAACTTGTATATAAATATATAAGCCATCCGATGACCTTTGATGCCTCAAGTGTGCAAGTTGTTACAAAATATCACGTTACAAGCATATATATCATATTTCAAGTTAACATAAATCATGATTCAATTTATTATCACGCAAAAATTTTCTCAATATAATCAAGCTCAATAGTTACTATTATGCCATCAATTATCATTGATTCAATTAATATATTCAAATTAAATATCACTTAATCATTTCAGACATCCGACCAATTTGTATTTTACCGTTCCTACAAAAGTTATTCATCATTACCTTCATAGTAATCATTTCACATGCACAAACTCATATCATGAAATACAATAAATCTGAAAATAATATCCACAAAGTTCAATACTCAACATACTACATATATTTTAGTATCCCCTGTGCTTAGTTTATAAAGAGCTTTTGGTATCCTAATTATTTATCAAATATGCCCGACAATACTAGGAATTATTTTTCAGTTACTCTCTATTCAGCTCATTACCAATCACTTTGATCAGTTTCCATCATTATTGGTTCACGTTCACAATCACTAAATTAATCAAATTGTCCCATTACATTTGGGTCAACAGTATTAACCAGAAATTTCCAATATTTTAATTATATGTTATTTTTATCATATTGTATCCATTACATATATCCCATTTAACAGAGATTTTTATATCAGAATTATGTCAAATTGTTTGAAGATAAATTTTGATTTCATTTGCTTGGTTCAGTTATAGTATTAACTTCGGCTTCCGCTTATACCGGTAATAATACAACCGGTTCTATAATTCTCCATTAATGGTTAATGTATCTCAAGTGATTATTTATCTTAACTGATTTCTAATTATCTCTTATTAATTAATAAACATTCACGATTATAATCGGTTCCCCATTTTGTCGTTGTTTAGTCACATCACCAGTATATCCAGTGTTACCCAACCACTAATCGATTATTACCCATAACTATTAGTTTCACAATATATTTGATGTCACTTGCATTTACTATCAATCTTCACTTAACTATAATTATATTATATTAATGTCAATACACATGCAATCACAGTGTAATAAAGTCGGAGGTGGACTTTACCTACCTCTTAGTCTTGCCGATTCTCTGTACACCGGTATCATATAACTAATCCTGTAGGCACACAGCTCTCATCCTTATGAATTCAATGGTTATAGAATCACGCGAATCAGAAATCGAATGGCCGAAATATCGCTCGAATACCCGAAGATACAATATGGATTTAGATATGTAATAACTGAAATTATCTAGGGATATTTATAATTTTTAAGGGCCAAAATGTAATTACTTCATTTATCAGGGCTAAAATGAAAATTTACCTTTATAAATGAAAACAGTCGGTCGGGTTTTTTTTACCGGGTCGGGTTTGAACCCATACCCAAAATCCATAACTCTATCTCTCTTTCCTTTCTTCTACTATAGGACAATAACAACTATTGCCGTTGTCGCTCCCTACACTATCGACTCAACGCTGGCTACCTACACTACACCATGTCCCTGCCGGTAATCTCCCTTAGTCCACTGCCACGACAAGAGAGAAAAGGAGGGAGAGTGTGGGAGATAGAGAGAGTGAGAGAGGTGAGAGGAAGAGGGAGGGTGAGTTGGACTGCTCCTCCCCAAACTGCCGTTGCCACCTCCTCGGTGCCGCTGCACCACGGTGCCACTCCAGCACCGCCTTCGGCTGCCAAACAGACGAGAGGGAAAAAGAGAAAAAGAGAAAGAGAGGGATAGTGAGAAACTGAGAGAGGGATAGTGAGAGAGTGAACCTGGGAGAGAGTTTTGTCTCTCTCCACCCTACCTACTCCCCCACCCCATTCATCTTAACCCGATCATACAATTTTATTCTATTTTATATTTATATTTTATTTATATTTATTTTTTCATTTCCACAAATCATGTAATACAATTTGAATTTAATATCAATACTTGGTATTTATACAAGTATTCCATGTAGTATATACATCCATGTATTTCCACATATTTTTCATACTCCGCTATTCACAACAATTTAATAAATAATTTCAAAAGAATATCCGATAATATACCGATTACCGATCTCCTTATTTGTATATTTCAAAATTCAGAAATATACATAATAAACCAGATTAAAACTATTCAAGTGTTACACACACATGTATCGGTGTACAAATATACATAGATAT
Source organism: Agave tequilana (assembly GCA_038442645.1). NCBI lineage: Eukaryota > Viridiplantae > Streptophyta > Magnoliopsida > Asparagales > Asparagaceae > Agave > Agave tequilana. Next base: position 367 of record JAVJIF010014526.1, on the reverse strand, counting down.
CAATGTTTCTCATATCCATTAGTATGGTATGATTTAAAAATTCAAATCCACTCCATATTTCTACAAATGAATTACTGAAATTCATTTTATACCAAAACAATTATTTTAAAAATCATAAAATTTTTTGAAAAAAACCTAATTTTAATATATATCCAGACCTGCGTGTTACAGCTCTACCCTCTTAGAAAAGTTTCGCCCTTGAAGCTTGGCATATTTGATAATTGAGAAGGAAATACCTTCAACTTTCTTTTTGTATCCTAAAATCTTTCTTTAAAGAGAACAATTTGTTCTCTTCAGGTCAAGTATCTCATTTGCTGAGTTCTTCTTATATGTTTCAATATATAATATATATCCAATATCATCACAT